>PYAF01006195.1:35333-48469 GCA_007407185.1 Glycine tomentella | reverse complement strand
TTCTTGAAAATATTTCCAGAAAGTTTATGAACAAAATAATCGATTCTTTTAAGTAAATAATCGATTAAAGCAGACTTAGGTTATTTTTCCAAAAGACTTAGCTTCTTTTTAAGTTCTAAATCAATTACTTAGATTCTATATGATGCAATGCTTAAAATATATATGAATGATATGTATGCAAAGCTTGGATCATCAAGATACTTTCAATCCTTTTACATTAAATCACAAGCTTCAATCTTCATTCCTTGAGCCATGTTCAAAGCCAAACATCCAAGTCTTATTGTTACTTGATTCTTCACTTGAATCTTCATGTAGCTCCCCCTCGAATCAACAGATTCATCCAGCCAGTCTCGAAAGAGACACCTACATGCCATACGGGACATCGATATCAACTGTGTCGATGCTCCCTCACCATGGAGCCTCTCTCCTAGTACTTTCACAGATGCCAATTTCCAGGGAATTAATCAGTCAATTAGGAATACCCGATGGTGGTTTCCCTCATAATTTCCAATTTCAAAGTTTTGAAGGTCCTCATTGATCAAGGTAGCTCTGGTGACATTTTGTACTGGAGGACTTTTCAGAAGCTGGAGGTCTCGCCAAGAATGATTCAGCCTCACCCTAGACCCCTCCTGGGCTTTTCATGAGATAGGGTAAATACCCGGGGATACGTAGACCTTATGACCACCTTTGATCAAGGTAAACTTTCCAGGAGTTTTACCCTCAGATACTTGATCTTTGAAGCTGACAATGCCTACCTTGCTTTAATCGGCAGAAAAACTTTGAATGGGCTTAGGGTCCTCAGATACTTGATCTTCCAGGAGTTTTTCCCACTATGATAGGGGAGATTGTCACCGTCAAGGCAGACCAAAAGCAAGTCCAACAATGCTATGCAGAAAGCTTGAGAGTGGCAATCAGGTTATGAGCATAGACAAAGGGTCCATCCCCTGCACCCTAACTGTCTATACAGTTCACCATGACGACACTTTCGATGTGGACCCGCGTGATGACAACGATGACAGAGGACCAAAGCCAATTGAGAAACTTGTCAAACTACAGCTCAGACAAAAACTCGAGCAATGTACACAGCTTAATAAAGATCTTACTAGTCATGAGTATCGTCACATGGCTGACATTCTCCACAAAAATGTGGACCTATTCGCTAGGCAATTGTTCGATATGCCAGGCATTGATCCTAGTGTCATATGCCACAAGCTGAATATATGACCACAGGCCAAGCCTATAGCTCATAAGAAACAAAATATGAGAGAGAAGAAAGTCACAAGGCAGTGAAGGAAGAGGTCAACAAATTGCTCAAAGCCAATTTTATTAGAGAGGTCATGTACTCTACCTGGCTTGCCAACGTTGTCATGGTTAAAAGAGCCAGTGGTAAGTGGCGCATGTGCACAAATTTTACCGACCTCAACAAGGCATGCCCAAAGGGCGCGTACCCATTGCCTAGCATTGACAAACTGGTCAACGGTACATCTGGGTTCCAAATCCCGAGTTTCCTAGATGCATACTTCGGATACAACCAAATCAGAATGTGTTGGATATAGGGGGAGCATCATGAAGAGTGGAAAACTTTGATTCAAGAAATGGTTTTGATCTTTCAACATGCTTGAAGTGTCTTGAAGTTTTGTAATTGATTCAAGTGTAAGAGAAAGGCAATCTGATTGATCCTTGCATTGCATTCATTCGTTCATTAGTAAGCTTAAATGGTTTTCATTAAATCATCAAAGGTTTTATCTTTTGGTTAAGGTTTGAATCTGATTAAAAGGTTTTTTGAAAAATGTTTTTCTTACTGTTTTAATCGATTACTTAATGATATAATCGATTATTATGTTCTTCGTTCAATCTGGAAAAACCTTTATGAACAAATTAATCGATTACTTATCGGATTAATCGATTATTTAAAATTTTATTGAAAATAAACTGCTTTGTTAGAAGTTTTAATCGATTACTTACTTAGTGTAATCGATTACATAGTTAAACAATTATTTTAAGCCTTGCTGTGATAATCGATTACCATTATCAGTAATCGATTACATAGTTCACTTGGAAAATGTCTGTTTCTGATTTAATTGATTACCAAAATTCGTAATCGATTACACAGTTTATTTTGTGAAACATGCTTTCTGTCTTAATCAATTACAGTTCGGTTTAATCGATTATTTTGCTCGTTGCTGAAACCCATAAAGCTTCTTTAACATTTTAATGGATTAAGTGATAATTTAATCGATTACATAAGAATTTTAATTGATCATTAGGCATGTTTAATAGATTACAGTTAGTTACAAATTATGTTATAAAAAGGTTTGAAGGCTTGGATTAAGAGAGAACTTGACCACTTCGTATTTCTGAGTATACACGAGCCTTCTAAGAATTTCTAAGTGATTTTCTTAGTGTTTTTACTTCTTGCATCATTCAAAACATCAATGGGTCTTTGAATGATTCTTGAGCAAGATTCTTTTCAAGGTTAAGGAAAAGTATGTTCTGATTTAGTTTGCTACTCAACCTGATTTGGTAATTCATGTGCATAACATTCATTGGATCATCAAGTTGTCTCTCTCCTTAATCTTTGTGTGTAAATTTGGTTCTGAATTCTTGTTGTTTTTGCTATTGTAAAGTGGGTTCTTCTTGCTTGGTTCTAGAGAAGGGTTCTCTAGCTCAAACAGAGTAGTGTTCTCTGGTTCTTGCTCCTTAGAATTCTAATAGGGTTTTATATTTCTATTATTTATCTAGTGTTGATAAAGGGGAGGTTTTTGTAAAAGCTTGTAAGAATAGAAATTTATAATAGTGGAACTCTAATCTAGTGTTGATTAGAAGAAACTGGATGTAGCTTCAGTTGTGAAGTGAACCAGTATAATTTGCTTGTGTCTTTGTTTCTCTATCTCTATTACTTATCTTATTCATTGGTCATTGATTCTTTGATTCATATTCATTGTTGAACAAGTTCTGTTTTGATCTATTGATTTCTTGGGCTGAGGTATTTGATTGAGTAAAAAGATTTCTTGGTTTTGAAAGTGATAAAGATCATGAACTTTGATTTGAATTAGTTTTTAAAATACCAAGGTTTTAACCAATTCACCCCCCTCTTGGTTATTGTGGGTATTCCTATTATTTTCAATTGGTATCAGAGCTGGTTCTTGAGAGTTATTCAAGATCACTATTTTTTCTTTAAAAAGAAAAATGAATACCTCACAAATTACCTTCAAAGAAAGGGCTTCTCTCCATCGTCCTCCAATGTTTGAAGGGGAGCACTTCAATTTTTGAAAAAATAGAATGAAAATCTTTATTCAATCAAATGACCTAGGTGCTTGGAATGCTATAGAAAAGGGTCCTTTTATTCCTAAGAAAACTGTTGGCAATGAAATGATTCCTAAAGAATGGGATAAGATGACAGATGTTGAACAAAAGGTTGTCCAATATGATTTTAAAGCTAAAAATATGATTACTTTTGTACTTTCTTCTGATGAATTTTTTAGAACAGTGAGATGCACAAGTGCAAAAGAAATGTGGGAGATGCTGGAAATAACTCATGAAGGAACTGAAGAAGTTAGAAGATCAAGAAAGCATGCCTTGATCCATGAGTATGAGATGTTCAAGATGAACACCACAGAAAGCATTTCTCAGGTACAAACAAGATTTACTCATATAGTCAATCATCTTCTAGGTCATTGGAAGATCTTTGAGACTGAAGAACTAAACATCAAGATCTTGAAGTGTCTCACAAGACCTTGGCAACCAAAGGTGACAACAATCAAGGAATCTAAAGATCTATCCAAGATGTTCATGGCTGCACTATTTGGTAAGTTACTTGAATATGAGCTTGAAATGTCTCAACTAACTTGTGCTGAAGATGCAGAAAAGAAAAATAAAAGTATTGCATTAAAAGCTGCATCATCAAAGTCAGAAAAAGTGGAAGATTCAAGTGAAGAGGATGCAGAGGACAACATGAACTTGGTTGTCAATAAGTTCAACAAGTTCTTGAGGAAAAATAAGAACAAAAAGTTTACTAAGAACAACAAGATCAACAACAACAACAACAACAAAAGGATTGACAACAATTTTACTTGCTTTGAATGTGGAAAATCTGGCCACATCAAATCAGAATGCTCAATATTTTTGAAAAAGCAACAAGAAGGAAAATCCAAAAGAGCCTACATAGCTTGGGAAGATAATGAGTCAACAACATCAGAATCTTCAACTGAAAATGAAGAAGCAAACATGTGTCTCACCATTCAATCAATGAAGAAGATGATGATCTATTAATTGATGGAGATGAGGTAAATTCTAATAACAAGCTTGCAAAATCCAATAACAAGCTCAAAGGAAATCTTAGATGGCATGTTGCAAAAATTACTGAATTGCAAACTGAAATTTGTAACTTGAAAGAAGAAAATGAAAAACTTGTTTCAAGTTACAAAATGAATGGATGTGTATGTGCTTCTTCTTCTACTAATGTTGACAAATATAACTTGCTGCAAAAAGATTTTGATGATTATAAAAGGAGTCAAGAAGAAAGATACATGTTACTCTTATCCAAGAATAGTGATTTAATTGATCTTTTGAGAAAGCTTTACAAAGGAAAATGCAACTTGGCTGAAATGTTAAGTGTGCAAAAGTATGCTGGAGATACTTCTGGTTTGGGATACAAACAAGGCTCAAAATCCTTTGGAAAAACTGTATTTGTGCCTCCAAAACAGAAGAATCTAAAGAAGTTCAAAAACTCAAAGATCAATCAAAATGTTTTCTTGAGAAAATCATCAAAATCTGTAACATGCAACTATTGTATGGAAAAAGGACATACATCTTACAAATACTATGCTAGGAGGTTCTATGTGCCTAATGGAGATTGCATTTGGGTTCAAAAGAAAAAGAAAGCTGCTAACCCCTATGGACCCAATCTCAATTGGGTACCTTCCTTTATAAATTGATTTGATTTTTGCAGGTATGTCTAAGAGCTAGATCCTCATTATGGTACCTTGATAGTGGATGCTCTAGACATATGACGG
Organism: Glycine tomentella; assembly: GCA_007407185.1. Classification (NCBI taxonomy): domain Eukaryota; kingdom Viridiplantae; phylum Streptophyta; class Magnoliopsida; order Fabales; family Fabaceae; genus Glycine; species Glycine tomentella. Next base: position 43,454 of record PYAF01006195.1, on the reverse strand, counting down.
GTGACATGTCTATGCTTACAAATCTAACTCTTAAAGATGGAGGATATGTCACTTATGGGGATAATAACAAAGGAAAGATCATTGGAGAAAGCAACATAGGAGATAACTTCAAAACCAAAATAAAAAATGTTCTTTATGTAGAAAGGTTGAAGTATAATCTCTTAAGCATAAGCCAACTCTGTGATAAAAGATTCAAAGTCTCATTCAATGAGAACTGCTGCATGATTTGTGATAGGCAAAGTGGTGAAGTAATTCACATAAGTAAAAGGAAAGGTAACATTTATTTACTTTCAATTGATCATGCATTCTTTCACAACACTTCTTGTCTAACAAGCAAGATTGATGAATCTTGGCTATGGCATAGAAGGGCAAGTCACATTAACATGCATTATATGAACAAGCTAATTAGAAAGGATTTAGTAATTGGTTTACCCAAACTCAAGTTTGAAAAGGACAAACTTTGTGATGCTTGTCAAAAGGGGAAACAAACCAAAAATTCTTTTCAAAGTAAAAACATTGTTTCCACCTCTAGACCCCTTGAATTACTTCACATTGACTTGTTTGGTCCTTCTAGAACTACGAGTTTCGGAGGCAATTATTATGGGCTTGTCATTGTAGATGATTACTCTAGATTTACTTGGACTCTGTTTTTGAAATCCAAAAGTGATGCTTTCCTTGCTTTTAGAAAATGGCCAAGCTTGCACAAAATGAAAAAAGTAGCCAAATTATCTCAATAAGAAGTGATCATGGTGGAGAATTCCAAAATGAACATTTTGAAAAATTCTGTGAAGAAAATGGAATTAACCACAATTTTTCAGCCCCAAGAACACCTCAACAAAATGGTGTTGTGGAAAGGAAAAATAGATCTCTTGAAGAAGGAGCTAGAACTCTTCTTAATGAGACAAATTTGCCAAATATTTTTGGGCTGATGCTATAAGTACTATTTGTTACACTTTGAATAGATCACTTATAAGGCTTATTTTAAAGAAAACTCCTCATGAGCTATACAAATACAAAGGTAGAAAACATAACATTTTTCATTTGAGAGCTTTTGGCTGCAAGTGTTTTGTATTAAACAATGGCAAAGAATCACTTGGAAAATTTGATGCTAAAGCTGATGAAGCAATTTTCCTTGGATATTCATTACATAGTAAGGCATATAGAGTTTTCAACAAAAGAACAATGTGCATGGAAAAATCTGTACATATGATTTGTGATGAGTCTAATCCCTCTAAAGAGGAAAAGAAGTGTGATGTAGATGCAGGTCCTATGGAAGAATTTATTCAGCTTAATGATTCCATAAATAAAGAGAAAGAAGAACCAAGTGCTGAAATAAAATCGTCAACGCCTGTTCAAGAGCCTAAAGATTGAAGAACAACAAGAGATCTCTCACTTGACAACATCATAGGTGAAGTTTCAAAGGGAGTATCTACTAGATCTTCATTAAGAAACCTATGTTGTAATATGACTTTTGTTTCTCAAATTGAACCTAAGAATATTGATCAAGCCTTAGTTGATGAACATTGGATGCATGCCATGCATGATGAGTTAAATCAGTTCAAGAGAAATGAAGTTTGGGAACTTGTTCTTAGACCATCCTTTCTCAAACCCATTGGCACAAAATGGATTTTTAGAAATAAACTTGATGAGAGTGGAATCATAGTCAAAAATAAAGCTAGATTGGTTGCAAAAGGTTACAACCAAGAAGAAGGCATTGACTATGAGGAAACCTATGCTCCAGTTGCAAGATTGGAAGCCATTAGGTTGTTGCTTGCATATGCATGTTTAATGGATTTTAAACTTTTCCAAATGGATGTCAAAAGTTCCTTTTTAAATGGATACATTGAGGAGGATATATATGTTGAAAAACCTCCTGGTTTTACTGATTTTAAACATCCTAATTGTGTTTTTAAACTTAAAAAGGCCCTTTATGATTTAAAGCAAGCTCCCAGATCTTGGTATGAAAGACTAAGCAAGTTTCTGCTTGAACAATCTTTCATAAGAGGTCATGTTGACAAAACCTTGTTCATCAAAAGGCATAAGAGTGATATCTTATTGGTTCAAGTATATGTTGATGATATAATTTTTGGTTCAACTAACCATTTGCTGTGCAATGAATTTTCTAAAGCTGTGCAGAAAGAATTTGAAATGTCAATGATGGGAGAATTAACATTCTTTCTTGGACTTCAAGTGAAGCAAATGAAGAATGGAACTTTTCTCAACCAATCCAAGTATTGTATTGAAGTGATCAAAAAGTTTGAAATGGAGAAATGTAAAGATGCTACAACTCCAATGGCAACATCAACCTATCTTGATTCAGATGAAAATGGAAAGAGAGTTGATGAGTCATAATTTAGAGGAATGATTGGTTCATTATTATATTTGACTGCTAGTAAACCAGACATAATGCTAAGTGTGTGCTTGTGTGCAAGATATCAAGCAAATCCCAAAGAGTCACACCTTACAGCAGTCAAAAGAATCCTCAAATATCTCAAGGCTATACCAAAAGTTGGTCTTTGGTATCCCAAAGGTGCTTCAATTAATATTATTGGTTATTCTGATTTTGACTTTGTAGAATGTAAGTTAGATAGAAAAAGCACTAGTGGAACTTGTCATCTACTTGGAAGTTCATTAATCTCATGGCATTGCAAGAAACAATTGTGTTGCTTTGTCAACTGCTGAAGCTGAATATATCTCAGCTGGAAGTTGTTGTGCACAAAGTCCATGGTTGAAGCAACAATTACAAGATTTTGGAGTTGAATTGAAAGAAATACCTTTGCTATGTGACAACACAAGTGCTATCAACATTTCAAAGAATCCAATAATGCACTCAAGTACCAAACATATTGAGATGAGGCATCATTTTCCCAGAGATCATGTCCAAAGAGGTAATATCAAAATTGATTTCATTGACACTCATAATCAATTGGCTGATATCCTTACTAAAACATTGGCTAAAGATAGATTCTATGCTCTTAGAAACATGCTAGGAATATTTGATGAATCTAATCTCTGTTAGCTTGAATGTTGTGTGCCTTTTCATGAGAAATAATTTGTCAATTGAATCCTTCATCACAAAAACTTAAAATTTCCAAGTTATGCTACATAAATCATGTTATTTTTTATACTTGCTCTGTAATAATCGATTAAGTGTCGTATTAATCAATTGAAATAACTTAAATCATGATTCAGAGTGAAATCAGAGCTTATGTAATCGATTACATAAACAAAATAATCGATTATTCTGCATAGAAACTCATTTTCAAAAAACTGAATGTTTCTGTAATAATCGATTAAGAGTCGGATTAATCAATTACACTGATCATAAACTCTTTTACAAAGTGAAAGTTCACTGAAATAATCGATTACAGTGAATGGTAATCGATTAAAATACTAAGAATCAATTTTTTCAAAATTCACAACCTTCTAGAATAATCGATTACATGTCGGATTAATCGATTACACAGGCTTCTATATGTTTCTGAAATTCAAACTTTTCTGTGACAATCGATTAAATCATAAAATAATCAATTACACTTTGTCTTCTACCTGTGTATTTTACAAAAATAATCGATTACGTTACGAATTAATCAATTATTGTATCTGCAGAATGTGATTTTGCTTATGAATTAATCGATTACACAAGGTAAATAATCGATTATTCATGGAGTTACTGCAAAATCTGACAGATTTTCTTGGAAGTTGTAACTGCCCAACTCCCACCTAATTCAAATTTAAATCCTCTGCAGTGAGTTAATTCGTTCTAACAACTCCTTAATTCAAAATTCAAATTCTTGGAGCCTAAAAATCTCTATAAATACAGCCTATTATGAAGGAAGAAATCAAACCTACCTTCATTCTTATCCTTCAATCTTCTTTGTGTCTTCCTTCTGTTTAAGTCTAGTTAACTCTACCCTAAGAATGTCTACCTCTAAGAGAACCAAAGCCTCTAAGAGAAAGGTTGTGGTGAAAATTCTAACCCCCCCTCCTACTAATAGGTTAGATCTTTGGTTCACCACAGGAAAAGATCGTATGACCTATCTCCAGTTTGATGCACAAAACTATTATGTTCCCCTAAGTATTTAGAGCTTGACTGGTTTATTAAAGAAGGCTTTCAATTTCCTGCCTTCATAGAAACCCAGGGCTTAAGAAATTTTGTGGAGTTAAAGGGTACCTTTTACCCTGAATTGGTCAAGGGTTTTACACCTATGCCAAGGGATCCATGGATGGGATACTGAGGTCCCAAGTAAATGGAGTGCCCATGGAAATCACCCATAAGGTGTGGAAGGCAATAGCTGGTATCTCCTTTGAAGGAGAAAGGAAATTTGATGAAAGTCCTGAGGGTTATAATAGGGTAGATACATATATGGAGATGCTTAGTGATCCCCAAATGAGATTGAAAAATAGGCTAGGTACTGGACCCATGACCCATGAGGATAGGCTTCTGCACTACATAATTACATATATCCTCACACCTAGAGCCACAAACCATGCCCAAGCAATAGATGAAGACCTACAACTAGTGTATGGTCTCAAGAATTCAATTCAAATGAATTGGATTCTCATTTTTGAGGAAATAATGCTTAAATCAAAAGGCTAGTAAACTACACATTCCCTTATGTTGTGCTTATGTCTAGATTTATAGACTACTTCCAAATAGATGTCTCAAATGAAGTAGTGGACCATACAAACTCAAGCAACAGTCTCATCAAAGACAAGCATCTCAACAAGCTAGGAATGATCAAGACACCACAAGGATGGCAGATGGCTGGCCAACAAGCTCTGCCTGAACCTCCTTCTGCTGCTGGTGTTGGAGTAGATGCTGAAGAAGATGAGGAAAAGGACCCTGCTCAACCCCTCTACACCCAATTCGAGTCACTCATGCTCCAATAAAATGGATGGCCTAATCAATATGCATCATGATTTTAGGGCTAAAACTAGTTCAGCTTTAGAAGACATTAAGGCTAGGCTAGACAATATTGAAGCTACTGTTATGTTTGAAGGGTCTGAGACATTTTAGCCTTTGTAGTTTTTCTGTTTCTTCTGTTTTTATGCTTTCATGTTTTAATTTTATTTTCAAGAATTGTAATGGTTCCCTTACTTATAAATATATCCATTTATGTTTCTCCTCTTCAAAAATCCGTTATGCTTTACATGTTTTTTACTTTGATAAGCCAAATAGGGGGAGAAATGGTTGATTTGGTTCATGCTCTACAGTACACTCTATTCTACTCTATTTTTCTGCACAATTTTTGCCCAAATCTTACTTTGAATGGATTGTCAAATTAAGGGGGAGCTAAGTGATAAAAATTAACCAATTAAGTAAGATATAAATGTAAATGAATGCTGGATTAATCAACAGATGCTTTAACACTTGTTTTGGCAAAGAGATTGAATTGTTTTCAGGCTTGTAAAGCTCAAGTTTTCCTAACTTTAGTTCCCTCAATTAACTTCAAGTCCAACATATAATCAATCAAGAATTTGGCATGTTCAAAGCCAAAAAGAGGGAGATTGTTGAATATAGGGGGAGCATCATGAAGAGTGGAACACTTTGATTCGAGAAATGGTTTTGAGCTTTCAACATGATGCATACTCCGGATACAACCAAATCAGAATGTGTTGGATATAGGGGCAGCATCATGAAGAGTGGAAGACTTTGATTCAAGAAATGGTTTTGATCTTTCAACATGCTTGAAGTGCCTTGAAGTTTTGTAATTGATTCAAGTGTAAGAGAAAGACAATCTGATTGATCCTTGCATTGCATTCATTCATTCATTATTAAGCTTAAATGGTTTTCATTAAATCATCAAAGGTTTTATCTTTTTGGTTAAGGTTTGAATCTGATTAAAAGGTTTTTGGATGTTTTTCTTACTGTTTTAATCGATTACTTAATAAAATAGTCGATTATTATGTTCTTCGTTCAATTTGAAAAAACCTTTATGAACAAATTAATTGATTACTTGAAAATAAACTGCTTTGTTAAAAGTTTTAATCGATTACTTACTTAGTGTAATCGATTACATAGTTAAAAGATTATTTTAAGCCTTGCTGTGATAATTGATTACCATTATCAGTAATCGATTACATAGTTCACTTGGAAAATGCCTGCTTTCTGATTTAATCGATTACCAAAATTCGTAATCGATTACACAGTTCATTTTGTGAAACATAGCTTTTTGTCTTAATCAATTACAGCTCAATTTAATCGATTATTTTGCTCGTTGCTGAAACCCAGAAAGCTTCTTTAACATTTTAATGGATTAAGTGATAATTTAATCGATTACATAAGAATTTTAATCGACTATTAGGCGCGTTTAATCGATTACAATTAGTTACGAATTCTGTTATAAATAGGTTTGAAGGCTTGGATTGAGAGAGAACTTGACCACTTCGTATTTCTGAGTATACACAAGCCTTCTAAGAATTTCTAAGTGATTTTCTAAGTGTTTTTACTTCTTGCTTCATTCAAAACATCAATGGGTCTTTGAATGATTCTTGAGCAAGATTCTTTTCAAGGTTAAGGAAAAGTATGTTCTGATTTAGTTTGCTACTCAACCTGATTTGGTAATTCATGTGCATAACATTCATTGGATCATCAGGTTGTCTCTCTCCTTAATCTTTGTGTGTAAATTTGATTCTGAATTCTTGTTGTTTTGGCTATTGTAAAGTGGGTTCTTCTTGCTTGGTTCTAGAGAAGGGTTCTCTAGCTCAAGAACAGAGTAGTGTTCTTTGGTTCTTGCTCCTTAGAATCTAATAGGGTTTTAGATTTATATTCTTTATCTAGTGTTGATAAAGGGGAGGTTTTTGTAAAAGCTTGTAAGAACAGAAATTTATAATAGTGCAACTCTAATCTAGTGTTGATTGTAACACCCTGTAGGCCTCTGACGTGTTATCATTAATAATATCAGATTAGCACTTAAAACATAGTTTATAAAACTCAGCAGAAGCACAGAATCGTTTTTCTTGATACATTATGTATGGAATAAACCAAAACACATAGAATTCACACACAAAGCACATTTGGCACACCCCTGCTGATCCAGTTTCTCACAACATAAACATAAAGACAGATAACTAAACTTAGGCAGATTATCATTATACAACAAGTATACTTAGGAGAGAAATCTCATATACATAACAAAAACAGTTCTATACAAACATATACATCAGAACTCACACCACATCGTGTGATACAAAATAATATCAGCCCTCACAGAGGGTATACAGAACTATACAATCATCATCTGGTGTACACACACACCATCCCTTCTCAAGGGTACATCATATAACCAAAAATAATAAAAAATGAGCCTACAAGCTCCCTCTGCTGCTATCAGCAAAGCAGAAACGTCTCAACTCGGGCCTCCTGTCCTGAGACTGCTCTCTTCGTCCGGAAGAGTCACCTGAAATCATAGATCCCCAAATGGGGTGAGATAACACATCTCAGTAAGCTCAGGGTCCATGGAGGCTTCTCCTTCACCCTGGCCCACTTCCATAACGCATACATTAGGAAATCACAAGCAAATGGCCCACTGGCCTGGCCCTCTGGCCCTCATAACAACATAAGCATATCATACACCCATGCCGGAGCTGCCTCAATGCCTGGCGGAGCTACCTCAACGCCTATATCAGTGGGAGTCCGGAACTCACACCTGTGTCATCCCATTGGGTGCTAACCCTTCGCATGGATGCACAACATATGGTACCTCCGAGAATAGAAGAAGCTACCTCAACTTCTAATCCCCTGGCCTGTGGGAATCAATCCCCTGGGAGCTACCTCAACCAAGAGCCAGCCATGCTAGGAGGAAACCATCATCTCCTAGGGAGGTCCATATCTATCTATTGGCCAACAGATCTATCACAGTCATATCACATCACAAATCAAGCACAGATGCATACATATATCATTATGAGGATGCAAGTACCAATGCATGCATCATGAAATGACCACCACTCCCCCGGAGTGTGGTGTGGCACACAAGATGGGAATTCATCCCCAGGGACACTGAACTTACCTGGTAAGGTCTCAGTCAGCAGTTCCTTCCCAGGTCTGTGGCTCCCGCCACCAACAGTCTCAGAATCAAAGCCTAATCAAGGCACATGCAATCTCATATCAAAACC
>PYAF01006195.1:6696-35233 GCA_007407185.1 Glycine tomentella | reverse complement strand
GGCTCTAGCCTATCAGAGAACCATCAACCAGTGACTCTACACAAGTCACACAGGCATATACAGAGCCAAGATTCAAAGTCATCAGAATCAAAAACTGAAAGCTATTCCTTCATCTATTCATCGCTCTGAACACATCTCTCAACAGGACCCTGGGCTAATTCTAGCCCCAGCTAATATGGGTCACTATTCACAAAACCCCGCAGGATCAAAATTAAACGGAGAAACTTGAGTCTCTTACCTCAGGGATGACTCAAAAGACCTCAGGACAGCTTCCTCAAGCTCTAGCGTCCTTTCTACGTCGTGGGTCTTCGTCAATCTCAAGTTCTCTGAGGTTTCTCCCTTGAGAATTCACTTCTCACTCAAAATGGGGTTTCAAGAGCATAAATTGAAGGATTCAAGCTTTCAAAGGTTTCTCTCACAATCAAAGGTCACAGGGAGGTGTTTAGGCTAGTATACAGGGTCCTAGAAAGCTTGGAACAAGCTCTAATGGAGGTTGGAGGCTAGAGGAAGAAGAAAACTCACTCTCCCTCTCCATTTTCGAGTTCTGCCCCTTAAATATACAGCCTGCCCAAGGTCTGGCGTGATCCGCGCCACCTCCCACGCTATCCGCGCCACAAAGTCGGTGGTCTGGCGCCACCAACGCCACTCCCGCGCCCCCAACGCCAACTTCCAGAACCTGTGGCGCTACCAGCACCACACTTGGCGCGATCAGCGTGGACTTCCAGAGAAAATGGGTTTTCCAGGCCACTTACTGCGCTAACCGCGCGACCTCTGGTGCGACTCGCGCTGGCTGGAAAACCTCTGGCGCCCCTGGCGTCACATTGACACCCCTAGCGTCAGCTTTCCAGTGGGTCTGGCGCGATCCACGCTGCACCCTCAATAGGGTTTTCTGATATGAATCCCTGCGCGCAAGAATGAGGGTCCTTACATTGATTAGAAGAAACTGGATGTAGCGTCAGTTGTGAAGTGAACCAGTATAATTTGCTTGTGTCTTTGTTTCTCTATCTTTATTACTTATCTTATTTATTGGTCATTGATTCTTTGATTCATATTCATTGTTGAACAAGTTCTGTTTTCATCTATTGATTTCTTGGGCTAAGGTATTTGATTGAGTAAAAAGATTTCTTGGTTTTGAAAGTGATAAAGATCCTGAACTTTGATTTGAATTAGTTTTTAAAATACCAAGGTTTTAACCAATTCACCCCCTCCCTTGGTTATTGTGGGTATTCCTATTATTTTCAGAATGCATACCCCAGACGAAGAAAAAATGGCATTCATCACTGAGGATGCCAATTATTGCTACAAAGTCTTGTCTTTTGGCCTAAAAAAGGCAGGGGCCACATACTAGCTGCTTATGGGTCGTGTCTTCAGAAAACAGATCAGACGCAATGTTGAGGTCTACGTTAACGACATGGTCAAGTCTTAGAGTGTAGCCTAGAACATAGCAGATCTAAAAGAGATATTTGAAGAAGTACGGAGGCATGACATGTGTCTCAACCCCGAAAAATGCACATTTAGGGTGGGTGGTGGAAAGTTCCTTGGTTTCATGATCACACACCGGGGAATTGAAGTCAACCCGGACAAATGCTCGACCATTTTACATATGTATAGCTCAACTAATGTCAATGAATTTCAAAAATTGAATGGAAGACTAGCGGCTTTATCCCGATTCCTCCCAAAGCTCGCCGAAAAGGTGAAGCCTTTTTATAGGTTGCTCAACAAGACTAAACCATTCCTCTCGGGTGAAGCCTGTGAATAGGCCTTTGAAGCATTCAAGAAGATGATTGCTGCACCACCTATTTTGAGTCGACCTAGACTAGAGGCACCTTTGCTTTTGTATCTTTCAGTGGCGAACAAGGTTGTCAGCTCAACACTTGTCCAAGAAGAAGGGAAACACCAACTCCATATATCTATTTCACCAGTCGCATGTTACATGACGCCGACAAACATTATCAAATGATAGAGAAGATAGCCTTGACACTTGTCACCTCCGCCAGATGTCTTCAGCCTTACTTCCAAAGTCACAAGGTAATAATGAAAACTAACTTTCCTATCAAGCAAGTACTGCGGAAACCCGAATTGGCAAGCAAGTACTGCGGAAACCCGAATTGGCAAGCAAGATGGTGGCATGGTCGGTGGAATTGTCAAAGTTTGATCTGCGGACGAACCCCATGGTCCCATGAAGACACAGTTCATGGCGGACTTCCTGGAGGAATTTACAGGGGACGACAAGTCCACTCCAGACTGGTGGAACCTCTATATAGATGGAGTGTCCAACATGCAGGGAAGCGAAGCAGGTATTATTCTTGAAGGCCCTGGCAACATCTCGCTAGAACAAGCCCTCAAGCTTAATTTCAAAGCCTCCAACAATCAAGCCGAGTACGAGGCACTCATAGCAGGACTTAAGCTCACAAAAGAAGTTGGGGGTAAATGTTTGAGAAGCTATTCCGATTTGTAACTCGTCCAGGGACAGGTCGCTAACAAGTTCCAGACCAAAGAGTCGTACTCCTCCAATATTTTCATCTGGACAAAACACTCAGTGATAGCTTCAAGTGTTTTCAGATGTACCATATACCATGAGAGAGTAACACTAGGACTGACATGTTCTCCAAGCTGGCCAGTACAAAAAAGATCAGACACCTCAAGACCATCATTCAAGAAACACTCCAAAATCCCACCATTGACACCCAATAGGTAATGGCAGACGAAGAGGAGGAACGTAACTGGATTACCCCTAACAAAAACCTTTTCACTAAGGGGACACTGTCGACAGATGAAAATGAGGCCTGGCGTTTGAAGAGGAAAGTCAGCTACTACATCATCCTTGATGGAGAACTGTTCAAAAGAGGGCTGATAGCACCTCTGCTCAAGTGCTTGGACAATCAACAGGCGAACTATGTCCTGATAGGGTTTCATGAAGGGATATGCGATCTCCATACAGGAGGACGCTCCCTTGCCACCAAGGTAGTACGAGCAGGATACTACTGGCCGACACTTAGGACCGATGTCTTTGAGTTTACCCTGAGGTGCTAAAAGTTTTAGGAATTTGCGAACGTCATACGGACTCCCCCTGACAACCTTCCCACTATGACTTCTCCATGGCCCTTCACAATGTGGAGAATGGACATCTTGGGACTACTTCCAAAAGCTCTAGGAATGGTCAAGTTCTTACTAGTGGTTATCGACTACTTCACCAAGTAGATCGAGGCAAAGCCATTACGAGAGATAATAGCCAGCGAAGTTGAAACCTTCACCTGGAAGCATAGACCTACAAGGACTTTCTCACACGGCTGGGTATCAAACACATGGTTACCTCTGTCAAACATCCTCAGACAAATGGTCACATAGAAACCGCCAATCGAGTTATCCTTCGAGCCTTACGGACTAGACTTGACAAGTCCAAGGGCCTCTGGAAGGAAGAACTCCCCAACATACTATGGGCTTACCATAGCTCACCGCAATCAACCGCTCATGAGACTCTCTTTCGACTCAGTTATAGCACTAACACCATGATTCTTGTTGAACTTGGGGAACCATCAACAAAAAGACTGTTGTTTCAAGAACAACACAATGAAGAAAACATGAGGGTTGAGCTAGAAACCTTGGAAGAGACTTAAGACATGGCTAGAATCAGAGACGAAGCCACCAAACTTCAACTGGCATGAAGATACAACACCAAGGTTCAACCACGAACCTTTCAGCTAGGCGACCTAGTCTAGCGCGTCCAGGCTGAAGCCAGGAAAGACCCCTGCACAGGCAAGCTCAGACCTAACTGGGAAGGCCCGTTCAGGATTGTCACCAACCTGGACATTGATGCCTAAAAACTGCAGGAACTAAGTGGTAAAGACATTACAAGAACTTGGAATGCTACCCACTTGAAGTTCTACTACAGCTGAGGAATTGAAGGTCAGTTGACATACTCCTTTTCCTACTCAAGTTTTTTGTCACCATAAAAAAAACATGGTTTTGGCTTTAGAGGTTTTAACGAGGCCCATCCGAAGAATAACAAAGGGAATATGTACTCTAATTGTTATACTAATAAAACATATTTCTTTTTTTAATTACATATGCTTATGTTAACCTTGCAGGAACATAATCATGTTCAGGAACTAGCGCCTAGCCACTTTCCAAGGTCCAACCTTGACATATCCCAGGACCATGTCCTGGTAATGCTTATGGGTTCTTAATATCCAAGATAAACCCTTGGTGAGCCTTACAAAAACCCAAGGCTGACGCGTCCTGGTAATCTCCAAAGGTTTGCAAAACCCTAAGGCTTCCCTAGGTGGACCTCCAGCAAAATCCAAGGCAGCCCCTTGGTCGATATCAGGTTCTTAATATCCACCCCTGGTGAACCTTGACAACAACCCAAGACTAGCTCCTGGTACTCTCCAAAGGTTCGTAAAACCTTAGGGCTTCCCTAGGTGGACCTTCAGCAAAATCCAAGGCAGCCCCTTGGTCAGTTACAGGTTCACAAATCCTAGGGCTTCCCTAGGTGAACCTTCAATAAAAGCTCAAGACCAGCTCTTGGCACCCTACAAAGCCCAAGACCAGCTCTTGGAACCTTACAAAACCCAAGACCAACTCTTGGTAACTTATAGGTTCATAAATCCAAACTCTAGTAGACCGTCAATGTTCATAAACCTAAGTCTTGGTCGACCTCCAACTTCAAAATTCAGGACAAATGCGTCATTGGTCAGCCTCCAACGATTTGTGAAACCCAAAGATCAATCCTTGGTGAAACTCGATAAAACCCAGCATGGACAACTCCTCTGGAATCAAACTTGACAAACACAAGGTATAACTATGTCTACCCATGACATATGTTATTATTCCTACATTTCATCTTTGCAGGAATACAAGTCATCAGGAACACAAAACCCAAGGTCCACCCTTGGTATACAAAGTCCAGGGTTCGTCCTTGACACTTCAAACCCAGGATATGCTCTTGGTACAATCACTCCTTCAGAGCCCAGACAAGTAAGGCAAAGGATTATTTTTTTTGTAGGAACAGGTGTCCAAGGTCCACCCTTGACACTTCAAACCTAAGATGCACTCTTGGTACACACGTTTATTTGGAGCCTCGACAAGCAAGGCTACATACTTAGCCTTTTTGCGAAAGCAGGAATCCAACATCAGTTCAAGAATCACCATTGACACTCTAAACCCAAGTTACACTCTTCATAATTCGGCTGCTTTTATTTCTTAACATGCAAAGTCTAGGGACCAACTATTCATCCTCAAACAACAAGCAAAACGGGACACTATCAATTACAGGGTCTCAATTTTTATGATGGAAGGACGCAACTCAAGTGGCCTATGTTCATCAACACAAACATTCATAAATAGAAGACAGTATGCAAAGACATAGAAGAAATTGAAGAAAGAAGAACATTTTCATTAAGTTGATATTCTCAACATTACATCGCCTATACGACCCAAAACAAAACGAAGCAAAAAAAGTACAAGAGGTAGCAGCCTAAGCATTAGCTACATCACTAGCACCTTCTTCAGCAGAGTTGATCTCCTCCTCATCAACCAAAGCTCCCTCCTTTACATTCTTGAAAGGGTCAAACAAACCCAAGTCAAGATCCTTTGCAAATAGCGCAGCCTGTTGAACAACTTTGAGGAAGCCCTTCTCATGCTACTCCACTGCCTCCCTCTTGTAGACGGCTAGCTCCTCATTAAGCTCTTTACTGATCGCCATCTCCGCAGTAAGTCCAAGCTAAGACTCCTTCAGCTTCTTCTCCAACTCGACCACCCTCTTGGCCAATTCCTCCTTCTCAGCAGTGACCTTGCCAGCCTTGGCAGCTAGGTCCATTTTCTCCTAGCAAAGCTTTTACCTAGGTGACCAACTCATCACCATTAACCCTGGTACATAGAAACTTGGCCAAAGCGCCACCAGCCTTGGTAGACAGCTGATGGTTAGACCTGACCAACTCAGTAATTGCCACCATGACATTATTCATCTTGGAGTGTTCCATCCTCCAAACGTTGCAGACAGCTGACTTCAGCTTGGCTAGCTCCCTCTCCAAGGAAGCAGCCTTGTTCACAGCCTCTTCGTGCAACTGCCCATTCTCCTCCAAAATAGCAATGCTCCTCTGCAAGAAGAGTTTTGCAGCATCAGCAAAACATTGAGGATCGACCGACTGAATCAAGTTCTTGTCAAACGGGGTTGACAATCTCCGCTCAAGCCTATGCCTTATACTCCACAGTGAGTCAACCTTCCTTGGAACGTTACGAATTCAAGGGAGGAGATAGGGCGAGTGCAGGTGCCAACATAATAGAAGAAGGGGGAGGGGGGAGCAAGAATGGCAACAACAGGGGAAACAGGGGCAACAGTCGGTGGGGCAGGAGCAGCAGAAGGCGGAAATCGAGATCGAAGCAGCAACTAGAATCGAAGCCCGAAAAGCAGGCAGTGGAGCAGGGGAAGCAACAGCAGTGGCCACCATTGGAGCCAAAAGCCCGAACAGGGGAAGGAGAGATCGACGCACAGAGAAGAAGTACAGTAGCCTCCCTTATTGCACTCGAGTTGCGAGGGGCTCGGGACTTCTTGCCACCAGACGTCCCAACACCGTCATCCCCTTTTCTCTTAGCTAATGTATAGAGGGAGGTGTTGGGGAAAGTAGCATCAAGATCAGCAGGGCCAACCCCAACAATGAGTCGAGCCTCTTCTCCAGATGGAGAGGGAACAGGGGATGGTGGCACAACATCACCACCCAACTTTTTCACTAGCGGCCTCCATGAGAAATCACCCATGATACCTACAAAGCACACAACAAAAATCATAAGTGTCAAGCCAAGTTATATACACACAAGGAGACAAAGAAGGAATAAGGTAGATAAAATATCGTCTAATGCAACAAAAGGGTCATTTGCCAAGGGCAGTGACAAGATAGCATGTGCGTCTAGGAAGGCCGACAATAACTTCAGGATCGCCTTGTCCGACCTCTCCACCAGGGTTAGCGAGTCCTCATCGAACGACCTGAACCTGGTGGGGTCAGCTTGCCAATAGAATGGGAAGAGAGGCTCCCCATCCTGGTTATACATCAACGGCAGTCCATCTACCACGACACCACTCTCGCAGAGCTTGAAGAAACAGTCCTTGAAGAGACGAAAGACATTGGTGTCAACCTCAAGCAGCTACTTGGAAACACTGTGCAAGGAGACCCAATTGACCTTCCTAGACAACTTAGTCTGGAAGAAAAACAAAAAGACTTGAACACTCGGCTGAATGTTCAAAAAGGAACACAAAATCTCAAACACCCTCACCACTGCCCAACTATTGGGGTGAAGTTGGGAGGGTGTCACCTTCAAGAAATCTAGAAGGGCACATTGGAAAGGTGAGAAAGGAAGGAGAAGACCCAACACCTCAAAGAGACATCGGTATATGAAGGAGAAGGGCGAAGTTCCCGATGACGCCCTCATGAAGGGGAACTCATCATTCCCACAAGCCTCGACAATGAGCTTGCGGGGATCTTAGATTCTGTCAACCGAAGCTAATGGCACATGGCATTGACACACGTGGGTGAAGTGAGAGAGGACTTATACTTGAAAACATCTTCTCTCACCCACTCGTAACAGGACACAGCCGGAGCAGGAGTTGCGACCCAGCACTGAGACTACGACACACGCGAGGGGAGGCCCTTGCACTTCTAGCACCACTTTGCCTTGCCTTTCCAGAGGCAGATGGAGGGGTAAGAATGGTAAGTAGTAGAGGCTCGCCTGCCCTAGGGATGACAGAAGGCCTTACCTGTTGACGAGGACGAGAAGTGCCCTCGCCAACCCGACAGGAGTTTGCCCTCCTCCCTAAAGAGGAGAACCCGTCAGAAACTCCACTATGGGTGTCCTCCTCCAAGGAGTCACGCACTGAAATAACTTCGCGCATAAAGGGCTACTTGGTCGAGCCCCCTAAATTGCTACCTCCCATGCCTAAAGCGGAGTCAGAAATGAGATTCAAACATTTTTCAAAGCGAGAAATGTTACCTTCAATGAAGCAAAAGAAAGTAAAAGAACAAGAAAGGTTGAAGAAGGTTCGGGAATTAGAAAAACAAGAAAGCAGGTATGGCAGTGATGGAATAGTTTCAAACGTCTTGTCCATTTAAATGAAGGTGTGACTGTGCAGTTACGCGCGGGACTTGAAATGATTCCCTTGGAATCCACACCACAACCTGACATCACTCGCCCACTACCGCACATCTCCAGTACGTGTCCACTCCTTGAGTGACACGTATGCACAAGTATGGCACGTGGGCGGCACATGCCAGCAACATTTAACAAAGCATAATGCATGCTTTCAACATACACATCAACAGTCAGATATTGGCAGAAGTTCAACCTTGACGCTCCACTCGCTTGACATGTCTGACCTCATCTACAGAACCAATACGTCTTCCTTGGACATTTCAACAGTAACAACTCAGACAACACAGGTTGAGGTTAGGGGCTTGACATAGCTCCACATTTACTTTTCACAAAGTTACTAACATTGACATCAGATATCACTTGTCCACCCTCGGGGGCTCCTTGAGCTCACCATTTTTCTTACCTGTCAAGAACATCAACCTTGACACTTACCACTTTTCATCAACATTTACTCATCCTCTTTCGCCCGCAAGCTAGCTCAGAGGCTGGGGGGCTTATGTAATGTACAAATTGGTAAAATTACACGTGGCCATTACTATGGGTCACTGTACACGTGTCCACCCTCCGTGTCAACCCTGCTATAGTAACAATGCACATTTCGGCTCTTCGCGTTCACCTTGCTACAGTGACAGTGCTTTTGTCCGTCCTCTGTATCATCCTTGCTACAGGAGTGCAGACGTCAACCCTCTACAACCGGGTCTCTCCTAGTTAACATTATATCTATTACGCTTGATTATTCAAACTGGTGCAACCACCTTATCTCATAATATCTCTTTTCAATTATCTACAAGTTGTTACTTATCTACAAGTAACAACATATCTACAAGGTACATATTATCTCCCATTTGAATCATATAACTATTTGCTATTATCTGTTATCTTATCAACATATTAATTAACAAATAAAGGACCAATGCCCATACTCTACACTATAAATACAGGTTCTCTTTAAACCTTTACTCACTCAATACTAATGCTCATTCACCCTCCGAAACACTTACTCAGGAACTATTAACTGTTACACTTAGTTATTATTTCATAATTTATGTACTTACTTGAGCGTCAGAGTCCTTTTTTTTGTTTTGCAGGCCTCCCTCCTTAGCAAAATCGACTCACCATTCGATATACAGAGTTTGGAACCCATTTGGACCCAGTCCATCACCATACATGGAATTTCCAGATTTTTATAACAACAGTTCTGTTATAGGATTGTGCGGAACTTTTTTTTTTTTTTTGTACTTTTGGATGATGTGGATCAAGGCACACCTTCGCTTTAATCTGTACTACTTGTGCTTAAAAGTAAATTTTATTTTTTCCTTCCAAAAAAAGTTTAGTCCCATATGTACAAACATAAGATTGGTTAACATTTGTTCTGCATCTGGTATATCAGTTTTGGTTGATTTTTTATTCTGCTAGGTGGACTATGTAGGGTCAATGAAACTTGTTTTGTCTCGGGGAGGAGGGGTTATATTTGTATTTACTTTTAAGAGGGGTGCACCTTGGTATGATTAAAAAAAAAAAAAATACTGATGTACTAACAATTTATCTTGTCTTTGTTTAACAATTTATTTTTAAAAGAATTAAGAAACCAAAAAAATCTAACGTAACGTGTCTTTCTTTAAAGGGAAAGTATAACATATTATAATTGTACCACTGCCCCTATTATTTGAGATATTGAAGAAATTTTCATTAATACCTATTTTTTAATTCAGTATCTTTTGTACTCGTTCTCAATCAAATCTTATCATAAACAATATGTACAAAAAATATCTAAGGTTATTAAACTGTAAAACTCCCTTGCAAAGTGCTATTAGAAGGACATATATAAGGTTGAGGTTACTTTATTTTATTTTTTGACTATACATTCATCCATATAATTCACTTTGCAGTATTAAGTCAAACAAACAAATCATCCCATGAACTTGGTCATATTTCTCATTTAGTCTATTAGTCCATGAATCCTTGTCAACATTTGATAATATCTTCAACTAATGCATCTACCAGCATTGCACCCATGACAAAAACATTAGAAAATATCTTCAAGCCAAATATAAACATTTGAACAGTGCTAAACTAGATAACATAAGATAAATTTGCACCAATGCATAAGATAAATTTATCATTAGCAAAATAAGAATAGCTAAAACAAAATCAAAGTTTTTGACTACTGAACCAACATTTTAAGTAGAAATGTGACTACAACCCAGTCACAATAGGTATCAACTAGTGTTTAAGTAAGTTAAAACTTCTTCCGCCAAAACTAGATCGCACTTCATTTGAGTTGGTAATTGTCCTTCCCTTTCCAGCCTTTCTTTATTAACATGTGGAATTCTATATTTATTGGAACCTTTAGCTTTCATGATCTCTATCATGCATAACTGTAATCATAAAAATATGCGATTAGACTTCACCGAAGAAAAGTTTTCATATGACTTTAATTACCACTGCACTCACACAAGTTCATCCATGGTTTTAGGTGATTCCTTGTGTTGCAATGATTGTATAGCACAGAAAAAACCAAGGTCTAAGACATTCAAATCCGGAGAATTTGCAGGTTGGCACATTAAATGAATATCATATCCGTCTTGTGTAACTGCTTGAACAAACTCCGGATCATCATGAATAATACGAGTTCTTGCATTATCTTGTTGGATAAATATTGGAGACCCCAAGTCCTTTCTTGGTCATTTTTCCTTTATAGCCACTAGGACTTTATCGAAGTTATTGCTTTTGTCTCCATTGTTCCCGCAACTCTATTAACACTTGTCCTTTTAGCTGGTACCTAGGTAACAAATGGAAAAACACCAATTTTCCCGTCAAAAACTTCATTTCCTTGTGAGTCAAATCTTGGTCGGGCTTGAGCAATTAGAAAAATAACTTTTCCAATAAAATTTTTACGTTTACAAGTACGGAGTGGATCTCCCTCATCCGGCAACATATAAAATTCTCAGCTTTTTCTGTCATGTAAAACCACTTTTCATCAATGTGGATAATATTGTGCATACTTTTAAATGTCGGATTGTGTGGTACACCTTCAAGCATTGACAAGCATAATTCCAACTTCTGTTTTCGTCTTTCAATAGTAGCTTTATTGCATTTGAATGGCGTCATATAGCCCCTGATTTAGAAGCCTAAACACTGAAGTTGGATTTTTATTCAAGGCACAAGCTAAAGATCGAGTGGTTGTGCGTTTAAAGCAAAGGGATTTCACGAAATTGACCAAGATCAATTTGAATTCTCTTACGCCCACGACTTTTTGCTTTCCTTTGAGACACATCATGCATCTGCCTTTCTTTGCCTCGTTTCCAAATACGTTCAAAAGTCCTCACAGAAACTGAAAATTGTGAAGCCACCATAACCGTATCTCCCTTACGTAATTTTCCATCGACACTTTTTTGCAGTAGAGCATTATAAATGCCTGCGCGTTCTTCATTGTTGGCCACTTTTATCTTCTTTGGCTGACTTGGAGGGTCTTCAACTTCCATGTTTTCTAAATTTGCATTCATGATTCCTTTCAATAAAATTAAAAATGATGAGATACTAAAATATTATAAATAATTTTAATTTCCATCAAAGATTAACTTACCATGATGAGATAGAGAACCTTCAACGTCTGAATAAACTTTCGTATTCATGTTTATACCTATTCAATTAAAATGATGCATAAACAACTACTGCATCTATATTAAGAATAAGGGTAACTAAAATAATCAGCAACTACTTCTAAGTTAAAAATAAGGGGAACTAAAGTAATCAACAACTTCTAAGCAAGTGTCTTTCAAATACACAAAACCAGCAATGTAGAACATAGTCTGAGGAAACACCGACAGGCCACTTAAACCCATCCCCTCAACAATTTCTTAATGTAAATAATACTCCAAGGTATTACAATTAGTCTTTATTGTTAGACTTTGTTGTTAAACAATTTATTAACGTCACTATCAAAAACATATTTGAGCCTGTATTTTTTTATTTTACTTTTAAAAATGAATTATAAATTACAATTTATTTAAAACTATCATAACTTTTTTTACTTAAATAAACTTTATTTTCAAATTTAATTTTAAAAATAAAAATAAAGGACTTGTAACCAACCCCAACCAAGTGGGGTTCATTTGTCAGAGAAATCGTTATGTCTTAGAAAGTTTTTTTTTCTTCTGAATGATACTTTTGATTCATTATGTTTTAGTATTTTTTTTTTACTTTGATATATTCAGTTTTAAAAATTTTATTTTGGTTCTTTATGTTTTCGAAAATGAAATTTTGGTCATTTCTTTTATTTTCTGTTGAAAACGTTAGTACTCAATCAATGTTTTAAATTCTAAAATAATTAATTATTTTAGTTGTCACTATTTTAAATTAATTATTTTATTTATATTTAGTGCTCCATCAAAATTTAAAATATTGTCAGAGTACTAACGTTTTTAAAGAAAAACAAAAGAAATGATCAAAATGAAACTTTCAAAAATATAAAGGACCATAATCAAACTCTTAAGTATCAAAATGAAAATTTTGAAAACACAAAGAACCAAAATAAAACTTAATATAGCAAAGTGAAAAAAATAATGAAACATAATTGACTAAAAATGCTTCTTTTTTAATTAGATCAAGGTTCAGGGCATCTCAAATGGAGATTTCTTCCCTAGTGCTTAAGTGTAAGAAATGGTTTCTTAGAAGAAATTTCTCATTGGATAGTATCTATGCGGCATGTGAGTTGCTTCACTGTAAATTTGGGTTTCTAATATAAGAAATCGTTTCTCCAAATAATTTTTTATTTTCCAAACATCGCCAATCGAAATCAGAAGCCAACTGAACACCAGCATCAACCAATGTAACTGCAAGCAAAATGAAGAAGAAGAAGAATGAATCAAAACACCAGGGAAAATGGGGAAAGAAGCAAAATGAAGATCAAAATCAACAAAATCATTGAAAAATCCCAAATCCTAACTCATAGTAGAAGAAATACCACATGCAACACAAAGGGGGAAAGGGAAGAAGGAAGCGCATATCGTTGTTGCCTCTGCAATGTTCGGTACTGGCAGAGCGATGAACGTCCCTGGCTAGGTGATGACTGGCATGACAGAGACACGTGAGGGGAGATCGATTTGAATAGAAGAAAAGGAGACAAAGAAGGGCCTTGGCTCTATGATTATCGGCACTAGCAGTGCGATGACCAATCGTGCATTCGTGATGACCGGGGCTGGTATGGTGTGGGGGGTGATTGAAGAAAGGTTAAGGGTGTTGAGTATGGTGTGAGGGGAGAAGTGAGGAGTGAAGCCAAACTGTGAGGGGTGAAGAAAACTATTGTGAAGTTTCTGGATCGTGAAGAAAATGATGGTAAGGGAAGCTTCTCAAACGTGATCATTAGATGAAGAGTTTTTTTATGTTTATTTTTTTTTAAAAAAAAAAAGTAGTGGACATTGGCTTCAATTGAAAATTTCATATGTTGCCTAACCAAATTATTACCATTTCAAATCTTTAACACCATTGTGAGAAACATTTTTTTACCATTATAAAAGTCATTAGTATAAATATAGGTCCAATTCCTATCATTTTGCAACTCATTTCTAAACTCTTATTCTATTTTTCTTGTTCTTATCTAGCCTCAATCTTGTTTATTCTATCTGAAATGGATCCCAATCAATTTATTATTAGTCGCACTACTATTATATACCAGATTTGCAAATATTTTCGAAAGCGCACCTTATCGGTAAATATTTTTAAAAAAAACACCCTTTTGGTTCTTTTGCCCCAATGTGGAGCCACCTACCAGTGACATTTCTCAAAATCCACACTTTTTTATGTATCCACCACCCCTAACTAACCCAAACATGTGTGTATAAGCCTTCTTTATCCAATGTTAAGCCTCTTAAACTAACTAAAGGAGAACAAAATTCAAGTAAGAAAAAGAACTATAAAACATTCTTAGTGAAAGAATACATGATTCTCATTTGGTCGTGGCTCAATGTGTTAAAAGATTCAATTATAGGATTTCATTAATCATTAACCCAATACTAGGCAAGAATCAAGGAAGCATACAAAAACGAAAAATAGTGCAGGGAGTTTACGGAAAGGGAAGTCACTCAATTGAAATCTTGATGGAACCGAATCCACCCTCCAGTTCAAAATTTTAACAATTGTTACAAATAAGCAGTTACTCATAGGAGAAGTGAGAGTTTAGAGAAAGACGTCATGGCTGATGCACATATGACTTACTCACAAGATACAAGTAAAAAAATGGAAGTTAAGAATGCCTGGTTGTTGTTGAAAGATGAACCAAAATTCAATGTAGAATTTATGAAAAAATCTTCAAAGAGAACTAAAGTTTCTATTTCAGGTGGTTACTCGTCGTCTTCTAACCCAGGGATACCCATTGAAGTTGAAGAATGACACGACATCACCAATGTCTTGCCTAATAAGACAAAAAGCAGAAAAAAAAAAGAGTAAAGGAAAAGGAGATGTAAGCGCTTCTAACAATCTCGATCTGTCAGGCATAGAAAGTGCAATGAAGGATAAAAATCTCAACACCGCAAAACTTATTGAGTTAAAGGAGTCACAGGAAAGGGGTTTGCAAGAACAGGAGAAACATTTGGAGTATGAAATTCTCATGAAGGACACATCTGACATGTCTAAGAAACAACTCTGAGACCATGAAAAGTATTATGACTATATTAGGTAGAAATGAGGATTTTAAATGAATAGGTCAATGTTATTTTTGTTATTTAATTTAGTTGTCCAAGTTGATGTTGTCTTTGTTATTTAATTTTAGTTGTGTAGGTCATTGTTGTATTGTTATTTCAAATTTAATTGTCATGTAATATTTATCATTGACCTTAGTCTCATTATGGAAAACTACCCGTTGCAAAACTAGTCGTCAGAAAACAAGTCATTACAAAACTAATTGTTGCAAAACATGCCGTTACGAATCATGCTATATAAATTGTGCAATCTTTTCTCATTCTCACATCTTCTCAAAAAAATCATGCATTATTTTTCCCTGATTTGCAACACTTCAATTATCCACATAATGGATCCAAACATCGATTTAGATACACTTTTGGATCAAATGGTAGATCCACATAATGGATCCAAACATCGATTTAGATACACTTTTGGATCAAATGGTAGATGGGGAACTTGAAGACAACACTGAAGAAGAAGTCATTAGGTTGATACTTGAGAGCCAACAACAATTTGGTAACACCTGTAGGCGCAAAATGAGAAGAAAGGTGGTACTTCAGAATCATGAGAAAAGACATGATCAATTGTTGAATGACTATTTCTCTAAAAATCCCGTATAGACAAAGACTCAGTTCTGAAGAAGGTTTCGAATGCAAAGGCACTGTTTCAGTAAACAAAATAATGAAAAATAATTTTATGTAATGTTATATATTTTCCATTGTCATGTATTTTTTTAAGGTCACTTTGTTTAATTATCTACTATCATGTAAAATTTATTTTTATCTTAAGTATTTCTTTTCAATGTTATGTAATTCTCATTGTTTTTTAATTGAATATTATGTTTTATTTGAACCATAATTAAGCATTATATATAATAATTAAAAATTTAAAATAATTATTTTATTTGAACCATACTTAAGTGAAAATAAAAAATATATTTATAAGTCAGTTTCTTGAGATTTCTTGAAGTTTTTTACCAATGGAGAAAATTGTATATGAATTTCTTAATGATGACATGATATTGTGAGGACCATAAAATTTATCAAAACTTGTGCCAAGAAACCCCAAAGGAACCCTTATTGACGATGTTCTTCTTGCATTTTAGCCACGTCTGCACATGACATCCGCCTGTGATACAAACTATAAGCAAAGCATCGAAAAAATACAAGATTAAACTCAACTTTCTTTTACCTCAATATACCAAAAACAAAAAATAAATACCCAACAAACCCATCCTTCAAATTGTTTGCCTAAAATACTATTGATGTTAAAATCAGGGAACCCCTAACTGATTTTTCTTCTTCATTCTTTTTTTGCTGAATTATAATTTTGATCCTCCTCTAATTTCAAAATCTACAATTTTGATTTTTCTATTTCTAAATTAAGACATTTAGTCCTCTTATTTTCCAAAATAAGCAATTTTGGTCCTACCATTAGTTGACTTTCCAAACTCAAATGTTGGCTTTGATATGATATATTGATGTTGATGTGACGACTTTGATGTGACGTTCGGTATTGACGTGATGCTTGTATAGGCTACTGACATGACACTTATGTAGTAAGAAATTAAATAAAGTTAAAAATAAAAAGGCTCTTAATAGGAATTGAATTCAAACCTTTTATTCAAAGATAAGATAATAAAGGACAAACAATTGTTTTGTTTAGTTAACTTTATAAACACTATTATGTACGTATCATAGTTATTAAAATTGGTCCGGCCCGGCTAGTCGGACCGAGACCCGGTAGCATAATTCCTCCAATTTTATTATTGGACCGGTTATGCAGTTGACCTGGCCAAAACTAGTCAAACCCAACCGGTCAGACCGACTCAGCCCAGTCGGATTAGTTTGTTTTTTAGCATTTTTTTTGGATTTTTTAAAAAACTTTTGGATTATTATCAATAGTTATTTTGGAGTATGAATAAGTTTTTCTTACTCAAAAAATGTTAGTTATATACTTATATAATATATATATATATATATATATTTATACTTTTAAATTTTTGATATATATCGGGTCAAACTGTATTAATTACTAACCCATCGGTTGGACCACTGATCCACTACCTCGACAGGATCAATGAACGGACCAGTTTTAATAACACTAGTACGTATCATTAATACAAAGTTATTGATTTTTTCTCGTATTATAAATTTATAAATTAAAATATATTTAATATATAAATGTTTTAAATTTTATTTTATAAAATTTTACATATTTTTATTTAAAATAGTTTACATATTTTATTTTTTAATTTTATCAATTTATAATTAAATTTCATAAATTAATATATAAAATTTTTACATAAATTATTTAAATTTATTTTAATATAAAAATTAATATTACTTTAATTATATAAATCAATATAATTTCATCAATTAATATGTAAATTATACAAATTACAAAAATTTATTTCAATGTGTAGATTACTTTTATTCTAATTATATAAACTAATAAAATTTTAATATTAATTTTGTTAGGAAACTTACATGTTAATATTTTCGATTTAACTATAAAATTTATATAGTAAATAATTTTTTTAATACTAATAATATAAATCAAGAAAATTAAATAATTAATATGTAAATTATTTATATAAATTATTTTATGTAATTTATAAAAATTATGTAAATTTATTTTTATGTATAAATAATACAAATTTTTATTTGAATAGTAATAAGTATTAAATTTCCAATTTTTATATTATTTTAAATTTACATAATATATATAAGTTACATAAAGTATTGTTTTAAGTAATCTATATATTAGTTTATATAATTTTAAAAAATATTAATAAAATAAAAACAATTTTTATATTCAATTATTTATTAATTTATATTAAAATAAAATTTTATGATAAAAATAAGTACACGTAAATTTAAATATATTTAATATTTAAATACTAAATATTTTATTTTAAGTTATAAAATTTTATAATTAAAAGTTAAAAACTCTTGACTAATGGTAGATGTAAAATAGTATATATAAAATTTACAAAATAAAACAAGTGTTTAGTGATTTAGTACTTTGACGTTAAAATAAAAGGTCATTAGTTTAACTCCTATAATTTTATTTTATTTTTCACTTTATTTAACCATTTGTCACATGAGCATTATATCAAGAGCTTATATAAGCACCGTGTTAGCATCAACACGACACATCAAAGTCAATGTTTGACTTTAGACAATTAACCGAAGGAAGAACCAAAGTTGTTTTTTTTTTCATAAAAAAGTTAGGGGGATTAAATATTTTGATTGAGAAATAGGGAGACCAAAATCATAAATTTAAAATTATAAGGTGACTAAAATTGTAATTTAGTATATTTTTTCAACATACATGCGATGAGAAATCAGTTGTGCAGTCATGGATTACTCGACATGCATGTAATTTTGGTTTTATTTTAAATTTTTTAAACATTTTATTCATTTAAGTTTTCTCATATCCACTTTAGTGCGTATTTGAGAAGATCTTGGATGCCCTTTTTTATTTCTTAGCTTTTTCGGGTCGGGGGACAATGGTCACATTGGAAAATACACTTTGTTCACAATTATCCGAATAGTTCATTGTATATGTTTGAGATACTTTTCAATTTGTACATGTTCTGTATGACTTCTAGAACACAAATGTGTAGCACGAAAGTGCTGTAGGATTGCTGTTTGATCACTCTCACTCTGCGAATCCAAGGATATCAATGGAGGATGATACCTTGAAGCAGGGGATCACTGAGACACGAGAAATTGAGGTGGGGTGTGTGCTCAGTGTAATTGAAAGAGAGAGAGCTAGAGTCAATGTGTACCTTTCACCAACGAGCATTATGTATTTATAGACATAGTACCTGACCGTTGAGAAATTGCATTGTACACGAACGGTTTCCTATATTTCCGGCCTCCACCTGCACGTTAGTAACTACCTGTGTGGACTGAGTCCTGAGTCCTCATTCATTGAATCTCAATATCGGACTGTAGCTGATTGACGTATCGTAACTAATTGGGCCTTAACGTAGGCCCAATTGTAACTCCGGAACAAATACAAATTAATTAACAAAGACATAAAATTTAATTTGAATTTATCATTTTTAAAACAAAAAATAGTATAAACTATTGTAATTAAGATTTAAATAAAAAACAATAAAATTATATAAAAATATTATAACCGAAATTACACAAAATAAAAGGGGAGGGTGCATGATGAGAAATCAGTGACTGCAGAACCGATTTCTCACTATAAAACAAGAAAAATGAAGGGGAATCTGTTACGCGTGCCCGATTTGGGGTGTCCCCATTTTTTAATGTCAATAGTGTTTTATGTTACTTAGATAAATAATTTGTAGAATGGATAAGTTAGGCATTTTTATTTTTTTTTTGGTATACTGACTTAAACTCTTAATTGTGTTTCATCTGTGACCCCGTATTATTTTATTCTGAAATTGCCTCACTGATTGTGTTTCATTAACAATCCAATTAAAGTTGATAATCTTCTTTAAAAATGAAAAAATAATCAATAATGATTTATAAAGTGATAGCGATTTATTTTTAATACAGAATTTAAATATTGATAGACTTTTGAATATGAAATAAATTATGTTGAAAAAGGAAAATACCCATTTTATATGTATTTATTGTCCCTTAACAAATATTACTTATATTTATTAAATGGTCTAACTTTCCATAGTGTTTTTGGTTAGTTAGGTAAATAATTTGTAGAATAGGTTAGTTGGTTTTTTATGGTATATTGACGTAAAAAATGTCGATTAAACTCTTGATTGTGTTTCATAGGCGGTTCCCTGTTATTTTATTCTGAAATGGCCCAGTTATTGAGTTTCATTAATTAATTCAATTATAGTTGATAATCTTCGTTGAGAATGAATAAGAAACTACCTACAGTTGGGTTAAATGATAATACTTGAGTGTCTTTTATATTAACTAATTGATTCAGAGTTTGAATCTTAATTAATTATTGAGTATAAAATCAATTGTTTTGGAAAGAGGAAATATCCAGTGTTTACTGTCCTACACAAAGATTAGTCACTATTTTTTTATGGATGTAACTTTGTACTAATATAAAAAAAAAAAAAAAGAATGTGTCTGAATAAGACATATTAATAAGTATTTATTTAATGAGATTTTATTAAGTCAATTTTAAAATTTATAATGGAATTTATTATAAAATGATTAAATTTTTTTTATAGGTTATTTTTGAAAAATGATTGAAATAAATTTTAAAAAAATAAAAAAGTTACAAGCGACTTTTAACATGTTAAATAAATTCTTTCAAAGAAAATTCCTCGCAGAAGATGCAAAAAATTATTGGTAAACAACAAAGTAAAGTTTATAAATTTATAAGGTGTGTGAAAATTGATCAAGTTAGTACACCAAAACAATGTCATGTACATTAAAACTATTGTTATTTATTAACGATTTAATATTAGATTAATTAGTCTTCATTAGTATTTTTAATGAAAAATAAATTGTTAATAACATTGTCGTCAATTTATACTAATGGTATCATATATTATTGTAACAAATAATCATATGGTATAAAACATAGATATACACTATCAATATTTCAAATATTAATGTGAGAAATGTCATAGTCACCAAAAGAATTAACTAAGAGAAGTCTAACTCTTGACAATATTTATCTTATAGTAAATGACCATTCTTTTTAGTGATACTATGCAACCTATACCAGGGGAAGTTTTGGCTAATTTGCATCAAATCATAAGTTTTAATTAACTTGTAATTCCTCGGATTTATATATAAGCAAAAATAACTATTTCAAACTAATTAAGAAAATTAATTAACATTATTTAATTTTACTAATTTCAAATAAAAAATAAAATTATCTAAAAAAATAATGTCCTTCATTATAATTTAATATCATGAATAAAAAAGAATTATTGAAAATAAAATTAAAATTAAAATTAAATGAAAGATATTTTAGGAATAATAACATTAAATAAGATAAAATTAATTAGATTTACTTTTTATTTGAGTCTAAAATATAATATATTTTTTTACTTATATATAATTCTAGAGGTAATATTTCAAACATACAAAAGAGAAAGAAAAAAAAAACTAATTTGATGCCAGGTTTGATTCCTAATTAAAAAAGTTAGTATAGTTTTCATTCGTCAAGAAGAACTTGGGTGAGCACTTTCACCGTGCGTGGGGGTGATTTTCGATGGATTGCTATAGGAGAAACCCGACAACAACATAAAAATATTAAGGAAGAACTTGTGTGTTGCGACTTGCCAGACTCCAACACCAAAGTCAAATACTATGAAAGGTAGGCAAGAATGAAAGATTAGATGACAAACATGAGGTGTAGCACGCATCATCGAAAATAAAGTAAGAATGAATAATACATATAGCGACCAGATTACGATTATGATTATGCTATATATAGTGACCAAATTAGGAACGTGTAAGAGAATTAACCATCAATCTAACTAGGATTGTTAGAGATAATGTCAAAGGGACTCATTTGATTAGATTTTACATATATGGACAATTTAGCTAGGAATCCGCAGTACATATAGGGACTAAATAATGTATGTAACGAAAGCAAAAAATAAGCAAATTAGTAAACCAAGTCTATTTTTCAATTTTTAATCATACTAAATTTAAGCTTCAAATTTCTCTCTTTTAAATAAATAAATAAATATCACTAACCTCTTTATCCTCGTACAAGTCAAGCCTAGCTAAATTTTAAATACCCATTTTAACCCAATTCATTACATTCCTAATAAGGCCTTCCAAAAAAAAAAAATTACATTCCTAATAAGGCTTAACTACAAAAACAGCATTCCACGACAACGGATCAATGACGGTTACAACAAAACCGTCTTAGAAAAATGGGCGGTGACAAAGTTGTAAATAAAAGGAAAAACGACGATGATTTTAAAAATAACCGTCTTAGAAAAATGTTTTCAAATCTTTGAAATACGTGCCCATTTATTCCTTCTTTTTCTCTCTCATCATATTTTTTTCAAAATTTGAATTAAAAAAATGGAATCCGCTATTTGCGCGTTCTCTTTCTCTCTCACTGTTTCAGTTCCGCTAGTTCCTCTTCTCTTTCTTTCTCACATTTGGCTTTGTCTTCTCTTTCTCTCACCGTCCAGTTCCTCTTTTCTTTTTCTCTCTCGCAGTTCACTTACTCAATGGTGGCATGGGATCGATGTACTGATTGGCTAGTTCCTTAAATGGGATGTGTGTGGGCAGCTTAGGGTCGATGCGTCCATCAGGACGGTGAACCACACCTCCAAATCTATCTTCTCCACAATAGATTCCTTTATCGGCATCGATTCCGTGAAAGCCCCCATCGTCATCACGGATCTCGAGAAGGAGGAGGAGCCACGCGATTCCAAGGCCTTCGTCGATGTGAACGACCTTCAATTTTCTGTTTTATTTAGGTATAATAGAAACACAAAGGTGGCATAGTGCCACCACTTGGTTATGCCTGATACGAGGTAAGCTTTTGGATTTGTCTTCAACATGGTCAATTTTTCTTTTTTCTTTTAATGGGTTCATGGAAATATGCATTGTCGTCTTTTGTTTTTCTTATGTCTTTATTTGGTATGAAAGCTCTTTTATATTTTGTTTTGTTTTTTTGTTCTGAAGTCTATTATGTGCTTTTGTTTGCTGGGTTGAGTTTAGGTTGACAAGGGCTTCCTATGTTGTCTACTTATATGGCTCAGCCAAGGAACTCCTTCTCGTAGGAATTAGGGATACAGTCAATGTATATGAAGATAAAGCAACAGAAATCTTGAGGCCTGTTGGGTCTGCAACTCAAAGGGTAAAATTTTACGGAATAATAGAAGTTTCAATTAGATACTTTACTCAACTTTACCTGATTCTAAGTCTTAACTTCCCTTGAAATCCCATATTGGTTAATGTTTGTTTGAACTTGATTTGAATTATCTAATAAGTTGAGTCAAATCATCTTCTTCATGGGTGCCTTTTCATCAGCTTTGCCTAAGAAGTTCCTTGTTCTTATTGGTGGTTGAAATATTCTAAATCCATGCTCTCAATTTGTTGTTTTATTTCACAAACATTCTAAATTTGTTAGCTGTTTCTAGTCTATTTATGTATTGTGACAATTTATGCTCCGTTGGCAGATATACATGGTTGTCTATTCATTGGAGAAAAATCTTGGCTTGGATCCAAATGACCGAATCATTCCATTTGTTGTTCTTGTAGGCTCTTCAGCCACATTATGGTATGTGAATTTCTCCTTCCTCAAAAGTAAATTTTTGTTATTAATCTATTGAAGAATAAAATTTCCATCACAAACACACTTTGTAATAGATTGCATACATATGCAACACCTTTTATTGGTTGTGGACATATGGAGGTTACTCAGGAGATTTGTCCCCTAAATCAGCTTTTGAGCTTTTGGCTGAGGATGCAAGTGCTACACTTATTGATGTCCGCTCTGAGGCAAGTTATGATTAATTTTTCTGGCTTTTATTCATAGCAGGAAAACATTTGTATAATTTGTGAAGGTAAAGTCTGACTATCCCCTGTGTTTTGATACCCATTCTATTTTTGTTCAACACTTCTTCCAACCTCGAACTATGGTCTCCTCATATTTTGGAAGTTTTCCTATCTTTTTGCATTTGTTTGGCTAACTATTTTGATATTTTGACCAATGGAGTTACTGCTCTCCGACGGGCTGCTAGGTTTCGTTATGCAAGTATAATTCCTCTTGAGATTGGTTTAAAGCACAATAATGTTTAAAATATGTGACTGGGATAATTGTGGTACACCTTGACTTTGTTAATTGGAACAAAACCAGATTCTTGGTTGCTTGTTAGATGGATTAACAATTAATTTATAATCTGTCTACTGCTAATATAAGATATGCAATTCTCAGGTTGATGATTCCTTTTTTTCTCCCCCTTTTCTATGTTAAATGCTCTTCACCCTTTTCTCTCTAATATGCATTTTTCTTATTCTTCTTCTTCCTGTCTCAAATCCTGAGGGCTTTCACCTATTGCTGAATATAGGTGCTCTTGCTTCTGGACTTATTATCATCTCCCCTTATGCCTGCTCTTGTCAATTAATGTGGTAAACTTCATGACATTTTCTTTTAATTTTTATATATTTGATTGATATCTGTTCTTGAATTTCAGTTTCTAATTGCTCTCTTGGTCTACATGTACTGATTGAATTTATATATAGGCTTGGAGGTTTGTCATATGAGTGAATAAGAAAATACCCAAAACAAAAAAAGAAGCATTTTTTTCAATGGATATGGTTTTGTGGTATGCTTATGAACCATTTTGTTAGAGATTCATTTGATCAACTACTGCTATAGCGTGCTATTTAAAATCTTAAATGCTATTATTGATTAAGAATCTAAGTGCAACATAGTGTGTGAGTTGGTGCTGACTAGTAATACTTTTTCGGCCACTGTGAATAAAATAAGAATTGATCTAATTTAATATACATAGAAGATTTATTTAGTTATTAGGGATTGTCAATTTGGTGAAAGGGATGACATTGTTGCTCCGAATGGCACCATGTAAAAGGTGAGGTTGACCATGGTTGCTAATGATAGAATAGTGAATTACTAGATACTTACTGTTACCGAGTCACCCATAAATTTACTTCTCATAATCTTTATATCATTAATGTTGGAGCCAATTTTGATATCTTTTGACAGCTCTCAGGATTGTTTCAAGTTTTCATGGAGCTCACACAAATCAATGCATCTGAAGGCAAAACTATCCTCACCTGGCACACAAAATTCAGACTCACTTGCTGATGGTTGGTTATATTGTTTGAAGAGACGGCAGGCTTGAACGCCAAAGCTTCCTCTCTTTGATTGGACTGGGTAGGGCTTTAAATATCTTTGTAGTCTAATAATCTAATTTTCAAGGGATTCAAATCCCCACAATTTAGTTAATAAAAGATTATGTTCATTATTTGTAATGATATTTCAGAGGCCTTTTGTGTTTGTTCAATGTTCCCCTTTTTTTTCAGCTTATTGCTAATTACTTGTTTATTTGTTGAAACCAAAATTTAATTTCTGCTCTTGCTAGACCGCTGCCACCATATCCCATTTCAAGTAAACAAATAGTCGCAGATCAAATTGATAAACCTGATTGGGCTGATGATGTAAGTTATCTGAGTTCTTCCTATTTAAATACTTTGTATTTTTATCCAATTTAACTTATTTTGACTTAATATTACTTTGTGATGGTTCATTGGTTGATTTGTGTTTATTTCTTCTTGTGTTTAACTTTTAGGGAACCCCCAAAATTGAGCCCAATATTAGTCTACAGCAAATTATTGAGGTGAGTAATTTTAAAATACACAAGTAGATGATTTGTGTAAGATCAAATTGGACATTGTCTTTATTCTTTTTTATTAGACTTTCTAACTTATGCAAGCCAAATCGTCCCTTGAATATTGACTGGAAGATCAAAGGCCAATGTGGATTGATTGATTGAATTTGATATGCATACTGTGGGTTCATTCTGTCATATCTACAATACTTGAATAATTTATGCACTGAATTTCTGGACATTTTTTTTACTCATTATTTCAGAAAGCAAGCTACAATGTAAACAGCTATAACTCATGGATAAATTCATGATGTTTTGTTCTTGAATTTAGATCTTTTTATCTTTTATCTTTTCTCAGGTGTACAAGAAAATGTCAAAACACTACAAGCTGATGCAGGATATACAATAAGAGGTATTAACATACTCTTGTTAGTTGACGTTTGCTCTGGTGTTTATCATAATGATTGAAAATTTACTATTAATTCACCATGTATACTGTGGCAAGAAGCTTTTTATTTTTATGTTTTAGATGGAACTCATAATTGGAATGTTGCTCAAGGTTATTGTGTTCCTTTATGGTGAAAATCAATAACCGAGGTACTTGTGATCTGCAGATTGCTCTTTCCTTGCTTCTTGGCAGTGACTATTATCAAGGAGTTCATGGTCTGGGTCTAGTAAGTCCTGAAATATGTCTTTCATGATCATATTACCTTTTTTGGCTTTTCACCCCGTGTTTTTAACAAGGCTGGAAATGACATGTTTTACATGTGCTTATTTTTTCCATGGCTGTAGGAGTCGGCTTGCCAGATAGTCAAATCAATTGGAGACAAATATATTCTTAAAAAATTTGCTTCTGAAGGACTTGGATGGGTGCAAAAAATGTAAAGGCATATCTTCTATATTACTTTCTAATTTGATAATCTTAATCTTATAATTATACAAGTTACTTTTTGTAAATACTTTTTTCCAATAAATTTAGTTGTAATATATGATTTCAGAGCTGAACATTTCAGTTGGGTTATATTTTCCTACCATATTTAAAATTTAGTTGTTATATGATTCCATTTTTGTTATATGAGTTGTATTATATGCATTAGTTGATTAGTGGTTTTAAAATCTTCAATTTGATTTTTTTATTTATTTTATAGAATGAAATTCATTCAATGTGGTGTATTTATTAAATTCATTTGGTAGTATTATAAAAAAAATAGGGAAACAAAGACGATTTTCGGAATAACCGTCTTCTTAACTTCTTTTTTGTAATAAAAAAATTAAAATTACGGAAACAAAGATGGTTCTCCTTAAAACCGTCTTTGTATGTCACCTACAAAGACGATTTTTACTCTTCTTATCTTTGATTGCAAAAAAAAAAAAAAAGAAAATAAAGAAACAAAGACGGTTATTAGAAAACCGTCTTCGTAAGTAGACAAACAAAGATGATTTTCGGAATAATTGTAAATAAATTCTGGTATTCAACAATCTTATCTAATTCAACAACTAGTATCCTAACAATATGATATTTTCCAACACTCCCCCTCAAGTTGGAGCATGTAAGAATGAAATGCCCAACTTGGGAAGAAATGCAAGAAAATCTGCTTGGCCCAATGCCTTGGTGAACAAATCTGCTAGCTGGAATTTGGAGCGAACATGAGCAGTTACAATGTTATTGGAAAGAATATGATCACGCACAAAATGACAATCCAGCTCTATGTGTTTAGTTCGTTCATGAAACATCGGATTAGCAGCTATATGGAGTGCTGCTTGATTATCACAAAACAATTCCATTGGACTGTTATGAAGTACACCAAGAGATGCAAGAAACCCTTTGAGCCAAACCAACTCAGCTGTAGCAGCTGCCATAGCCCTATACTCAGCCTCCGCGGATGAACGTGACACCGTTACCTGTTTCTTCGTCCTCCATGAAATCGGTGACATTCCTATCATGACAAAGAATCCCGTGACTGATCTGCGAGTAAGAGGACACGACGCCCAATCTGAATCACAATATGCACGAAGTTTAAGATCACAATCAGATTTTAAAAGTAGTCCTTGTCCCAGATTCCTTTTAATATACTTTAGAACTCTCAGTGCTGACTCCAAGTGAGCTTGTTTTGGTTGTTTCATAAACTGGGACAAAGTATGAACTGCATAACTCAGATCAGGGCGTGTAATAGTTAAATAAATCAACCTGCCAACAATGCGCCTATATCGCTCAGGAGCCACAAGTGCTGGACTTTCTACAAGTGCCAAAGGATGATTTTGTTCAATTGGTGAATTTGCAGGCTTACTTCCACTGAATCCTGTTTCATGGAGAATATCAAGAGCATATTTTCTTTGGCATAAGAAAATTCCTTCTTTACTACTAGCAACTTCAATCCCTAAGAAGTATTTCAAGTTTCCTAGATCTTTGATTTTGAATCATTGATTCAAATATTCCTTCACCTCCTTGCATGCTTGTGAATTATTGCCTCCCAACACTATATTGTCAACATAAATTAAAATAACTAAAAATATATCACCTTTCTTCAGAGTAAAAAGGGTATAGTCTGCATGTGATTGAACAAAGCCATATGCTTTCAAAGAGTTGCTCAATTTTGAAAACCAATTCCGCGGGGATTGCCTTAAACCATATAAGGATTTATAGAGTTTGCAGACTTTGTTGGTTATGCCATTGCTGAAACCAGGTGGAAACTTCATGTATACTTCTTCGTTTAATTCTCTATTCAAGAAAGCATTATGGACGTCCAATTGATGCAATTCCCAGTTTCTTGCTGCAGCTACTGCTAGGAATGTAACACCCCAAAATTTAGGGAATTACAGACAATTACTAAGAGTAAAATGTTAATGAAAGGCAGTAGAAAAATTTAGGGCAAAATGACAAGAACGCCCTTGAACAATTTCAGAAATGACGTTTATGTCCCTAGGGTGAAAATGACAATTTTGCCCTGAACAATTCTGGAAATGACCAATGTATCCCTAGATATTTTAGTAAGATATTTACTAGGAGAAATTACCAAAATATCCTTGGACAATTTCGAGAATGACAGTTAGGTCCCTAAGGCAATAAATGACAAAAATACCCCTGAATATTTTATGAATGACCAAATTGTCCTAGGAAGTCCAGTAAGACATTTTAAGGAAGAAATGTTATAAATATCTTTAGATGTTTTGGAAATGACCAAAGATACCCTTAGAATAACAATTACAGAGATATCCTGAACTTTTTTTGAAAATGACGATTTTGCCCCTAGAGTGAGTAGTGAAATTACCAAAATACCCCTAGGTCAAAACTGACCAAGATGACCTTAGAAATTAATAGGAACCTGAGCATAGGATAAAATACTCTTAGATAACAACTTATCAGCAAGGTTGAGGGCAGATAACCCTAAAATAGAATTTCTACGAATTTTGGAAGATAGG
>PYAF01006194.1:31211-45032 GCA_007407185.1 Glycine tomentella | reverse complement strand
TTTTGATTTGTTTTGATTGCTATAGTTCTGTATACCCCTTCTGAGGGATTATATTCTTTTGTAGCACCGTGTGTGGTGTGAACTTGAGATATCTATGTTGTACAGAACTTTGATAATATGTATATGAGCCTTTCCCCTGAGTACATGTGTATGTTTGTATTATTGATACTCTGCCTAAAGCCCTGTTATCTGTCTTATTGATTTTTGATAAACTGGATCAGCAGGGGCATGGTTTTATGGTTCGGTTATGTGATTCCATACATAATGTATCAAGAAAACGATTCTATGCTTCCGCTATTGTTTATAAATTGGATACTATGCGCTAATCTGATATTATTAATGCTAACACGTCGGAGGCCTACGGGGTGTTACAATCGTTGAAATCTATAATTAGAAATTCTGATGGAATTTCTATATCAGAAAACCCATCATTACCTTGGCCTATGTTCCCATCACCAACCTGTACAAGCCACTCATAAAACTTCAGAATTTTTTGTGCATCAGATATTTCTGTGTTATGTTGCATCCGCATATTCCTTGTCAATTTTAAAACATTGCAATAATCCCAAAGATATGAAGCATTTAAACTAGCATTAACAATGTCTGATCTGCTGCCTTTAGGTATGACGAGTAAAATTTGGCGAAAGTCACGTCCAAAAACAACAACTTTTCCGCCAAAAGGCAAACCATCTTCTTGAGACATATGCATGATGTCCTTTAAAGATTTGTCTAATGCTTCAAAACAGAACTTGTG
Organism: Glycine tomentella; assembly: GCA_007407185.1. Classification (NCBI taxonomy): domain Eukaryota; kingdom Viridiplantae; phylum Streptophyta; class Magnoliopsida; order Fabales; family Fabaceae; genus Glycine; species Glycine tomentella. Next base: position 44,278 of record PYAF01006194.1, on the reverse strand, counting down.
TGCCATAGGAGCCTCGTCCCATATGATTAACCGTGTTGACTGTAACAGGCCAGCTAGCTCACTACCTTGGTTGATATTACAAGTTGAATTTTCTAAAGTAACCACATGGATCACAAATTTTGAATGTGCAGTTCTGCTATTGGGTAATAACAATGAAGCAATACCACTTGAAGCCACTGTTAAAACAATTTCACATTTAGAACGTAATGCATAGGCCAATGTCTTCCACATAAACATCTTGCCAGTACCTCCACAACCACATAAGAAGAAAACTCCATCACACAGTTTGTTGACAACATTCATGATGGAATTAAATACATTTGTTTGCTCATCTGGGATTCAAATAAAATAAATTACATAGAGTGTACAGTTTAATTGTTTGTATTGTATTTGCAATTTTTTTGATTAGCTAACCTATCAAAGTGGCAAAGCATGACTCAAATTCAGATTGCAATTGAATCCTGTCATAATTTTGCTCAGCATAAATATATCTATTTTCAAAGTGGAGTTGAACTGCATCAATTGGAAAAGGCATGGTTGGAAAATCCTTTAAGGATTTTTTATTGGATTGCAAAATTTCTTAAATATGTAGCAATGCTAAATTTTGTAATTCTTCAATTGGCAATTGCAATTCTGTGAATTTAAAGAATGAGATGTAATTTTGGATATGTGAACACAAGATGCAGATTATATAAAAGAATATATAATTGCTGTATTTTACCTGGCATGTTTCTAAGCTTCCTTTGCTCATGTAGAATCCTATCAATAAGATAGTCACATGTTTGACGCCAGACATGCTCTGGTCTGTCCATGCTATTGGATATATGCATTGTAACAAACAATTTTCTTAAAAATATATCAGAACCCCACTGGTATGCTTCTGCCAAAGTGTCAATGTACTCATTGTCATCATGCAAAATACCCATTACAAAACAAGCTTTTCTAAATGAAGGATACAGTTGACCTCACACTGTACGGATTTGTTCATAATTGGTTGGCCCTTTAACCAATGTCAACACCATCCTAAGATAATATAATTCTCCAGTACTTGGAGGAACCCAGTTAAGTCTTCCAATGATGTTACCTTGTTTTCTGGGCTTCCAATGTATGTCCTTAGGTACATATGTAAACTTTTATATCTTATCTAATCATGAGGTGCCACCAATTAACCTAGACGTAACATCCTTATAAATAAAGAAGTACAGTCACAGGTATATTCATTCACTCTTGACTGTGTTTTATGTTGTCACTGTGCACCCATTGTTGGATTGGACTTCCTCCTCCAATGCTGGCCCAGGTCCATTGAGGGTTCTAAAACCCTAAACCTAATCCACCTCTTTAAATACCTCAGTTAAGGGTGGAGGCGGTACATACACAGATAGTGCAGTTTTGAGACTGATAGATTGAGATCCTTAAGTGACATTCTTGAGAGCACATTTAGCAAGTCTTGTGCTTTGCATTTGAGAGGTCTCTAGAAAGAGTTTGAGTGAAACATTCTAGGGAGTTTAATCATCACCATTGTTGGAGAGGTTGACGGCTAGATTCTACTTTCTACAAAATAGATTGGAAGATCATCTTCTAAAATGACTCGTCACGGTGTCTCTAAACAATAACTAGATTCATGTCGTGTTCATGCCGTGTCGCCATCTCCGGCGGCGAAATCTCTCACTTCAACGGTTGAAAAGAAACTTATATTGCAACTATCATCGTCGCTGTCGATGAAGGCGGTCAGGTTCAGTGAATGGCCAGCGTTCAGTCTTTTAGGGAGGAAAATCAAAGTTCGAGCGAATCATTTCCAAGTCCAACTCACTGAACAAGATCTATTTCATTATCACGTCGTAATCTCAACAACCAAACTCATGCATTTCATTCTAACGATTTCATCATTTTATTTATTTTTTATATTTTATTTTGACTTTGATTTTCTGGTTTGAATGTTAGTGTAGTGTTGTTTGTTTGACTTTTTTACAAGTATGATTGCGAAGAAACACTGAGATAATGTTTCTGAAAGAGTTTATTATATGAACAGGTCTCTATCAATCCCGAGATTAAGTCCAAGAAGGTTTTTGGAGATGTTATGACTCTGCTTGTCCAAGCGCACCGTGAAAAGGGTCTTGGAAATCGCATATCGGCCTACGATGGGCGAAAGAGTCTTTTCAGCATCGGACCCTTGCCTTTCGAATCGAAGGATTTTGTGATCATGCTGAAGGACGAAGATAAACCAGGCTCGTCTTCTTCATGGCTTCAAAACTGCAGAGTCGTGGGGGGCGTCAAAACTGCAGTTGACCAGAGTTAAACACTAGAAACCCTCCTTTGAAATCTTTGAATCTTGAGCATTTTGCGACTTTAACAGAGTTAAACACTAGAAACCTTTTCTTGCACAGAAAGCTATGAATGAACTTTGTAATTTCATTCCTTCTTTCCAAAACACCCAACAATTATTTATAGAAACCAATTTGTAACTGTCAGTAATCGATTAAAACGCTATTGTAATCAATTAATTTTATGTATGTAATTGATTATTAACACATTCAATCGATTAAAGTGTCCTTGAGCTTTCTAGAAAAGATATATGAACAAAGTAATCGATTAAATCATCATGTAATTGATTATTATAGACAATCTTGTTTCAAAAAACATGTCAAGTAATTGATTACCACAAATCGTAATCGATTAACACAGGAAGACTTTTATGTGACTTTGTGAAGTGTAATCGATTATTATCCTATTGTAATCGATTAAAGTGTTCTTGAAAGCTTAAGTAATAGATTACCACAAGTTGGTAATCGATTAAAGCAGAGAAAAAAATTCCAAAACCTTAAACTTTGAACACTTTGGCTTTTATGCAATCATGTAAACCATTTATTTCATAAAAGTATTTTCAATAAGACTTATGCTTTTATGAAAACATGAATGCACAAACTTATGAATGATGTTTATGCAATGCAATGGATCATAGGATGGCTTACTTAAACATCTAAAGATTACATATGCCTTCAATTGAATGACATGCAAAACCTAAAACATATCCATACCTAAAAGCCTTAGCATCTTGGTCTTTTCAAGCTCCCCTTATGTCTAACACAACTGATTAAAATACACGCATCTCCTCCTTTGATTGACGAAGCTCCTTCCTTAGTTGATTAATCTTCCCTGAATCTTGAGTGCGACGGGAAGATCCTTGCATATGCTGCATGAAGCTGTCAACTCCACATTTATAACTATGAGCAAGATCTCCAGTACCGTAAAGGCGTCCTTACACTTTGGTCCCGCAGTTGAAACCTAACACCTAGTCCTAAGTCTTTGTTCTTCAGCAGGGTCTACAAGAGTGATTTCTGATTCACCAACAGCTGATGCAGCATCAGACCTAGCTTGAGATAGTCTAGCCTCAAAATCTTCATGTCATTCATAAACAATCATTCTTTCATAAATATAATAAACATTTTCAAAAATAAAAGAGCATGCAAGATAATGGTCTCACATGTGTTTGCCTAGATCTATCATCAACAAATTGGCTAGTATCCTTTCGTAAATGAGTTTGCTGAAAGACCTCATCAACGTGTGCAGATCGACCGCTCCTCTAAATATTTACAAACATTATAATATAAAAATTAAGAGGTAAATTAAACAAGTACAAAGAAATATGTACTACAATTTTAATGTACATATCAAGCAAATGGCGTGATCCTACAAGCTAATAGAACCACCTATGTGCATACATCCACCCTTTTCAGATGGTCTTTTTTTCTTCCTATTCACACTTGGAACGATACTCAGGTGCATTCCAATGTGATAACAGATGTTCAAGACACAAACTCCAATCCAATATGACATTTTATTTTGATTTTGGGCATCCCTAAACATCTCAGAAAGTCTTTGAGAGACTTTCGAGTTAAAAGCTTTCTTAATTTCATTCTCTTCCTCGGGTCTCCACACCAATTTTCTTTAAAGTATCAAAGTTATGATGAGGGCGAGTCCTGGCACAACGGTAAAGTTGTGCCTTGGTGACTTATTGGTCATGGGTTCGAATCTGGAAACAACTTCTTTGTATATGCAAGGGTAAGGCTGCGTACAATATCCCTCCCCCTTACATGCGCATAGCGTTGAGCCTTTGGACAATGGGATACGTAGTTTAGTTTTTTTAGTTTTATATCACAAAGTTATGAAATGGCACATAGTTAGCAAAATACCAGTTTTATCCATCAAAGTTGAAATAAAACAAAATCAATATTACTTATTAGTGATTTTCCAACACAAATGAAGGATATTAAATATAAAACACAAATTAATGAAATATGTTTTCTTCCCAATTAGAAATTGATTAGCCATTAATGATGTTAAACATATGGAAGGAACAACCACATTATAATCACTTGAAGAAAAGCTCTTTCACTCCCACAATGTTTCTAAATGTTAAAACCATCAATTAAGCCACAAACAATAAGACAGATAAGTTATCATCCCAAATAAATCCTTCCAATACAACATCACATTCAGTCTCTCATATTCCAAGATTTTATATATATATATATATATATATATATATATATATATATATAATTTTGAAGTATAAAGAATGAAGTGGTTGTTATCAAAGTTTCAATTATGCTACAATCTTATTTCCCGCAGAAAAAGCATTACTTAATATTCAAATGAAAAGAAAAATCCTAAAACATGAGTTGTCCATTTCAGTCATTGAACTAATTCATTAAGAGATGAATAAGTTACCTTTAAACACTGGAAAAGAGTTCTTGATGATCTTTTGGAATTGCTCTCCATGTAGGCCATTATTGTTGCCTAATGGACAATGTGATAGCCTTTGTCGCAACCTTAGATGAATGAAACCTGAATAGAAAAAATGATTCATGAAAAATTAAAAGATAAAATGTTGTATGATATATAATTATAATATTTAATTTTTTAAATAATTACGCTCCATTGCCAAATTTGGAATGTCTTCATCAGTAGGCATGTTCGCTACAACCATCGATGGGGATGGCGTGGATGTAGGTACCGGGGAGAGTCCACATTCATCAATTAGAGATAGAGATGGTCTACATTCAGTTGGAGGTGAAGATGGTGTATAGGTGCAACATCTGAAGATCTGATTAACATAGATACAGTAGACGGGGATGTGGTAGATGGTGGGAGACTATCTCTAGGTGGTAGTAGTTTAACCACATATCACTTTTTCTTCCCACTTGTCCCTTTCCCACTATTGTCATGTAGAGCTGTCAAAACGGGTTGAGCCCGCGGGCCAATCCGTTTTGGCTCGCCTAAAATGGTGGATTGGGTTGCTAAAATGCTGGCTCACCAGGACCTAGGGTTATTTTGACCCGACTCACTTAACCCGCAGCTCACCCAGGTTGAACCCAGGTGAGCCGGGTTGGCTCACGAGTTGAACAAAAAAAGGTAATGGAGAAAATGAACATGACGAAGATGAAATTGATTTGTCAAACCATGATTCCAATACTCTTCCTAGACAAGTTAATATTGATGATTGAGATATGAGAATTTGACATTGGAGGAGTTAGATTGGTGTTTTACTATTTTAATATTGTTGAACATATTTTTGTTTGTTTGAGTTTCATGCACATTTAGTTTGAGTTTGAATTTGATGCGGTTTGTAATATTTAAACTTACTTATATTGGTTTAATTTGCATTTTTCTACACGTATTTTGTGATTTTTTTAAGTTTTTTTGGTTTTTTTTTAAATTTAAAGTGAGCCAACGCGCGAACTAGCTCACGAGCCAGCTTGCAGGCTAACCCGGATAACCCACCAACCCACCCGGGTTGAGCTGGGTTGGCAAAAAACTGACCCACCACTAAAGTGAGCCAACCCGGCCCGACTCACTTTTTAGCCAACCCATGGTGGGCCAACTCGAATAGGTCGGTTGGCCCGTATTGACAGGTCTATTGTCATGTGACAGGGGTCGGGAGGGTTAGCACCACCTGTGACATATCTATATATAAAAAAAAATATTACAAATAATGAATCAAATAGAATGGGATGATAAAATTAGATAACTAACATAATTCAATTTCACACCAAAATTAAAATACACTGATAAAGTGTTCAACTATTACAACAAAACGAACATGATACTAATAAGAAACATTAAAACTACTTACAAACATGAATGTTTAATCTTCTTCAGAATTGTAAACTTCAAAGTCATCTTTTGCTTCCCATTCATTGTCTTCTTCAAAATTATTTGATTCTCTATTCAAATTATTTGATTGTCCTTCATTTGTCAACAGATTAGCAGGGTCCACTTCTTCAACACTGCCTCTTAAATTTTGCAATCCAGAAATACTTTCAACTTCAATGACTTCGTTGACACGTGACATTTCCTTTACTTGATAAGGCACATCATCTTGTACATTATCGGATTCTATGTAACCCCTTGACTTCGTTTCAATTGCAGCACACCAACCACGCTTGTCCCTTCTTATTGATGGATACGGCACATAATACACTTGCCTTACATTATGTGCTCCGATGAATGGGACAAACAGATTACATTTCTTATCCATTCGAATTTCCACAATGTCATATTTTGGATCAACTCTTATTCCTCTACTCGTTAGATCAACCAGTAACAACAAAATAAAACTACTCGCTTAAGATAGCTTGTGTTACACTCTAGCTCACGTATAAGTCGAATGATCCCATAGAAATCATCTACGCCTCCTTCTGTAATGTCTTTTACGTGAACCCCACTATTTATCGTTTTCTTTCCCTCAGTCCATGCTTGAGTATGGAATTTGTACCCATTGACAAAGTATGTGTATCATTCTTTAACGTAACTCATAGGACCATGCGATAAATCCTTTAAGTGTTGGTTTGTCACATTTATAAGCTCATTTATAACCTACAAATATAAAAAGCATGAAAACTTATATTTTATTTAGCATAAAATAGAAAAATAAAATAAACTATAACATACATAATTGTTCCTGGAACCAAGTAGGAAAATATGCATGTAGATTACAAGTAAAGTCATTTAATTCACTTATTTGTTGGGATTGCAAGAATGAACTGTCCAAATATAATGTATAGAGGTCAATATTTAGAGTATAATGCAATTGACAACAACAATTATTAAAACCCAAAGGCTATAATTTCTCCAACTTACTCAAGGTATGGCTTAACTTTGGCACCGTTAATCAACACATGAACATGGACCGAGTCTTTCTCTTGATCAGTTAACAAGTGAATCAACTCCTTCCCAGAAGGACAACCTTGCTAGTCAAACACTGATAACATTGGTGGATGCATTTGAGTTTCAATTGCAATTTGATTCCTAATATTGTGCAGCGACAACATAAAGTTGTTGAAATAATAGGTACAAAAATGAGTTGCCTCACGATATAAATAAGATGCGTAAATGGATCCTTCAACCCTGGCCTTATTTTTCACTACTCTTTTAGAATCGCCCATGAATGTACAAATTTGCATAACAAAGTCATGATTGATGAGCATTAAACAAATGAATTTTAAATAAAATATAATGATGATTTATTACCTTTCAAATGGATACATCCATCTATATTGGACTGGTCCACCAAGTCTAGCTTCATATGGCAGATGTTCCATTGAATCGAAAAAATTGGGGTGAATATTCTCTCCGACTTGCACAGAATGAATGGAATATTTTGTTCCATTCTACTCAGGTCATCCTCCATCAAAGTTGTTGAACACAAATTTTTGAAGAAATGACTTATTTCAATAAGTGGATTTAAGACATGTGGCAGCAATGAGCTAAAAGCAATAGAAGTAAACACTCCATGAATACATGACAATCTTGGCTTTTCATCCCATGCATGGTTCTCTTATCAATATTGGCACATCTCGCTAAGTTGAAAGAATAACCATATGGAATTCTTAGTTCTTTTATCCATTGACATACTAACTTTGTTTGATCTGCAGTTAGAGTGTAATTTGTTTTTGGTTTTAACAACTTCCCATTAGCCCCCGACTTCAGCTCCAAGTTTTTCTGCCTACAATACAAAGCTAAGTCCATCCTAACCTTCTCATTGTCTTTTGTTTTACCACTAACATTCATCATAGTGTTGAATATGTTGTTAAAGAAATTTTTCTCTGTGTGCATAACATCAAGATTGTGTCGCAACAAATTATCTTTCCAATACAAAAGATCTCAAAAAATATTTTTTTTTTGTCCAATGATGCCACTCTGATGCCACTCCCCATATCTGTGTACTATTGGTGGTGGCAGACTAGTTTTTGTCACTTTTGCCAAATCCCTAACCCTACACCAAACTTGTGTAGGTGTCAATATACGCGGTGGCTCATCCTTTTCTACTTCTCCTTTTTTTGAAGGCATTTTTGTTCCTCCTAAATGCATGATCAGTTGGTAAGAACCTATGATGATAGTCAAACCAAGAAGTTTTTCCCCCATTTGCCAACTGGAAGGCCTTTGTTTCCTCCATGCAATACGGACATGCCAATATACCATGTGTCCCCCAACCAGACAACACATCATAAGCAGAAAGATAATTAATAGTCCACATCATGAAATTTTGCTTTCTTGAAACATCGTAAGTCATAACCTCATTCCACAACTTTTTTAGATCATCAATCAAAGGTTGTAAATAAACATCAATACCAACCGTTGGATTAAATGGGTCTGGTACGATACAACTCAAAAACATATGAGGTTTTGTCATACACATTTATGGAGGAAGATTGGACGTGGTAACAATGATTGGCCAATAAGAATAAGGTGAAGATGATCCCTTAATATATGGGTTAAATCCATTTGTGCATAAACCAAGTCGTACATTTTGCGGATCAATAGCAAAATCTGGATGTACACGATCAAAGTGCTCCTAGGCTTCACCATCAGAGGGATGTCGTAACATGTTCGACATCTTTTATTCTCATAGTTCCATGTCATTTGGCTTGCATTTTGCATTGATGCAACATTTTCTACAACCTTGGTATTATAGGCAAATAGAACATCACCTTAATTGGAATTGGTTTTTTATTACTTGTTCCAACAGTCTTGGCACGATACCTAGGCTTGTTACAAAATTTGCATTCAGTTAATGCTCCATCATTGTTATAATACAACATGCAGTCATCCACACAACAATCTATCCTCTTAGCCTCCAATCCCAACTTTGATACTAACCTCTTGACATCATAAAATGTTTTTGGCAAACGCTCTTTTATAGGTGTTACATCCAAAATCATTTTTGAAATCAATTCTACGCATTGGTCAGGAACATTCCAATTGGACTTGCAAGCTAAAAGTCTCATGGACATTGATAATCTTGAGTCTAATGCCTCTTCGTACAATGACTTATTTGCCTCCACCAATAAATTGTAAAATCTTTGACTATCTTCACTTGGAGTTTCTTCCATATTATTTGAGTTTGGAGCTTTAAATGTATCACGTTGTCTGAGAGCATCACACACCATCTCTTGCATTAAGATAAATTGTTCAACTTGAGCCACATCTGTTGTGCTAATTGATGCATGTATGTAACTATTGTCATCATTTAAATCAACATGTGACATCTCTTCACCATGATCAGTCCAAATCGAATAATTAGGCTTGAACCCATTTTTGTAAAGGTGAACCTTCACAAGTCTATCCTCCAAAATCCTAGCACAATCGCATTTAACATAAGGACATCTGATCCCCCCATCATTGTGATATAATCTTGCTGACTAGTTTTGCTTACGAACTCTTCAACCCCTTCAACAAAAGACTATTTCAAACCGCTTCTACCATTATAACATCTATCGTATGTAACACCTCGACTTATCATTTTATTATTTATTGATTTTTAATGAAAATTTCTTTTCAATTTTCTTAAAAGCACTCAACTGAATATAACAAAATTTTACCAATAACTGATACTCCAAGAAAATTTCATTACTGAGTAATATTTATAAATCTGAAGTAATATAAGTAATATATATAATAAGATTACAAACTGACACTGGTTCTATTACATAGTACAACTAATTCAAAACACTCTGTAACAAAAGAATACATTCCTGTACAGAGATTCATAGAAACACTCAACAACACATAAAACTTCATTCAAGCACTCAATCATGTAACTATAACTCAAGTCCAACAATTTCTCAGATACAAGTCATACTACACAGAACTTCAAGCATTTATTCAAACACAAGCAACACTTAAACTATCTTTATCATAAAACTTCCTCATACATACCTTATAACCTCTTATGAAGCTTGTCTATCTCTTTCTAATGGTACTAGCTTCTACACGTGATTCTTCAAGGAAGTGGGGTCTCTTTATGTTTTGAAAATGAAAGGATGAAAGTGAAATGAAGGAGAGGTTTCACGTGGAATAGGTGGAAGAATGGAGTCTTGAATGTGACTTCCACTTAACGCCTTCATCCCTTTATATAGAGTTTGGAAAATAATAAAATATTCAAGGACATTTCCACCCTTTCTAGCTAGTTACTCCCATTTGGTTCCATTAGAGCTTAGTTTCATCTCATTCCATTCCATCCTAACCAAGATCATAATTACTCTTGCTAAATATCTTCCAACTTTACAAAAATCTTCTAAGCCATGATGACTCCTTTACAAGTGTCCTACCACTTGTCATGTGTCATGAAACTTTCTTTACAAGTGTCCCTCCACTTTTCTAAGTCATGAAACTTCTCCTTCTTTCTCCATTTTTACGTGGCCCACAAGGAAGGAAAAGAAGATTTTCTTCCTTTCATGTTATCTTGTGTAAATATTTTGTAAAGCATGATGACTTCTTAGCCTTTTTTCTTCTCTTCTTCACGTGTATTTTCTTTAGCCAAGGGGAAGATTTTTATCTTCCTTTCCTCTTTCTATATCATGTTTTCATTTCCTTAAAGAGAAGAAAATTGTGTGGTTCTCCTTGTGTCCACATGTCACCTTTTATGAAGAAGAAGAATTCAATTCCAACATGACATCACACATGACATTCCTTAAGAGGAAGTAAAGTTCAATTTGAATTTTTCTACCAAAGAAGCAAAGTTCAATTCGAACTCTTCTACTTAAGGATAATATTAAATAATAGAACTCTAGAGATTTCCAGAAACTGACTTCAATTACAGTATAGATAGCTCACAAGCAGTCTACACAGAGTGTCACACAAACCTTACATACAAGACTGCTCTTATCTTAATTTTGATAGGTTCGTTCTGCTTCTGTCCATCAAAATTAATAAACCATTTTATTGAATAAGTTTATTCATCCTACAATTAAGAGAAAATTCCATAGATTCTATTTATCATTTTTTTCCATATTTTTCTGATGTTTGAATTCTCCTGGATAAAATTTCAAAGTTATGACCGTATAAAATTCATTGAAATTATATTCTGAGACTTTCTGTCACTAAAAGTATTTTGGTAATCTGTCATCCAAGGGCACTTTGTAATTTCATCAAGCTTTCACAAAATATCAAAGGGTGTCTTGGTAATTTTTGCCTCAAGGGTACTATGGTAATTTGTCATTCACCCTTGGGGTATGATTGTAATTTTTAAAATATCAAAGGGTATTTGTGTAATTCTAGCTCAAGGGTATTTTTGTAACTTTCACTTTAAAATATCTAACCAAAAATATCCAAGGGCATTATCGTCATTTTCACCTCAAGGGCATTTTCTGTAATATCCGTTTCAAGGGAAGGGTAATATGGTCATTTCTCTTCAAACATTTTTTGTAATATCTCTAATTAATATTTCACACAAATAATTTAAATATAGACCAATCGAATCTCACATAACCTAACACTCACATCAAATAGTTATGTAAGAAATATTTTGACCATACATTTATAGTTATTGAAATTTTAGGGTGTTACATCGTACATCCAATGACGATTCGAAGGATTTTTCATACCTATGAACCTAAGAGTAAGAGACAAATAAAAATGTTTAAAAATGGTTAGAAATTTTTCATTTAGGTAATTATCAAATAATAAATCTAATTAAAAATAATTGTTTATAGGTAAATAAAATCAACTAATTAAACATCATTAAGACACCAAGTATGTAAACAATTTAAAAATTAATTGACATAATAAAAATGATAAAACATGTAAAAAAAAATACACACCAATTAAGAAATATTACTTAAGCTAAATACTTATCAATTAAGTTATTGCACGTATAACTACACTCTTGAGAAACAGCCTGATTAGATTTATTATATTTTATTAATTAATTTAATGTTTTAAAATGACCAGAAAAATATTTAAGCAGACTGTCTTCCATTTCTTCTTCTTTGAGATTTTCGTATGAGTTTGGCTTGGTAATGATTCTGGATGCTTAATTTGGCCTAAGAGTTGGCTTTTATGGCTTAGATTTGTCTATCTGATTGGATGCAACTATAGCATTTTGTTTATTTTATCATGTACTGTATGTTCCATTAAATAGTTCAAAAATTTGAGTTAAGCTTAAATCCTTACTTCTTTGGACGCGGCATTTTGTAGTTTTGGATTGATTCCAGCATACGTATTGGGGGCAACTAAAGTAATTATGTAAATCACAAGTCGGTGGTTCAAGGAATTGGCATACGGATCAAAAGGTGAGTGCAAAGGTTGTCCAAAGGATTGATCCACGGCTTGGGCAAATACTTTCTTATATTCATTAATGGTCGAAGAAAATCTTTTATTGTGCGCTTTATAATGTATAATTTAAAATAAATGATATATCTATTAAAAATATACTTTTAAAATAAATTGTAAACACTTAATTTTGTGCAGTTTAACAAAAAAAAAATTTTTGAAAAGAATAATATATATAATTAAAAAAAAATAATTAAATTAAGCTTACAGAATTTAAAATTTAGTGTTTTTCTAAACTTATTTTTTTACCATTTAATTTTCTAGAAATTAGATAATAAATTAATTTTATTTCATATTATTGGCATGTGATAATTATTATTTTTGTTTTAAAAAATTATAACAATGCGCTGTAATAGTTTTTCAGCATTTCTCATTATTATATCAAATTATATGTTGTTTTTCTTTTTAGTACATTTTGTATGGCGCTAATGTTATTTTAAAATTCATGTAATTTG
>PYAF01006194.1:18454-31111 GCA_007407185.1 Glycine tomentella | reverse complement strand
CACTTTATTCACAAACTTAATTAGCCACACGTTATGAATTGAAGAATAAACTTTAACTCTTTCACTTTTTTTGTAGAACAATTTATTAACTTAATTCTTTATGTACCAAAAATAATAAGGTGAAGATTTCTTTGTCATTAATTTGGTCTTTTGAATTTTTTGATATCAAATATTTTTTATGAATATAAAATAAATTCATAAATATTTTAAATATATACAAAAATGATCATTTTTAATCTTTAAAAAACTTATTTAACATTATAAATCTTTTAATGATTACTATTATAAGAATATACTTTAAATGATTGACATAAAAAAAAAAAAAAAAAAAACTAGCCACACATGCAACACACGGTTATAAAATTTAGTGTTTATGGTTGTGTATTGTGACACACGAATAGTAAGCTATATAATTTTAGAGAGTTCATATGTTATTTAGACATACTATGTAGGGTTTTATTTTCAATACTCCCCTAAATATGTTAATTATACCACATTAATTCCCCATGATTAGTTATGTTTCTCTCTCTCTCTCTCTCTCTCTCTCTCTCTCTCTATATATATATATATATATATATATATATATTTAAATTTAATTTTTTTATCATATAAAATAACCACATATGTATGTTTATGGCCAGGAAAATTTATGATGTTCTTTCATCATGTAATTGTTCCTATTTGATAGTGGATCCATACTTATACAATATAGATTTACCTTCTACAGTAACATACTGAAGTAAAAATGATTAATTCAAAATTATGCACCCAACTGCTCCTATACTTCCGAGTAAAAATCTTCGTGCATAAATTAATATCCATGACCAATCATACACACTACCATTCTAAATAAATGTTTCTTGTCTTTATATCTCATCATGCAGATGTCAAATAAATTGGAGAATTCTCGGGATGAAGAAGAAAAGAGTAAAAGGCAATGGAATAGCTTCTGCATTACATGAAGTATCTGCAGAAGCTAGAGAAGCCAAAGAAAATCTACTGAACATCCAAGCTGAACGTCAAAGCTATGATGCTCATATTGAAAACTTAAAGTTAGTCTTAAAAGCTACTAATGAAAAATATGAGTCCATGCTTGATGAGGCACGACATGAGATTGATGTTCTTGTATGTAGTATTGAAAATTCTAAGAGTGCCTTTGAGAACTCCAAGGCCGAGTGGGAGCATAGAGAGATTCAACTAGTCAGCTGCATAAAGAAAAATGAAGAAGAGATGTCCCTCAAAAAATAAATAAAAATATTGCTTTATTTGCTTAAAAAAATTGAGGAAGAAGCTAATGCCAACAGGGAGGAAGAAGACAAGTTGAAGGAAAATCTGAAGGAAGTTGAGGCTGAGGCAATCCAACTGCAGGAAGCTCTTAAAGAAACAACACCCCCGAGAACATGGAATTGAAGGAGAATTTATTAGATAAAGAAAATGAGTTGCAAAGTATGTTTCAAGAAAACAATAAACTCCGAAGTAGGGAAGCTGAATCTATTAAGAAGTTGGAGGAGTTATCTAAGTTGCTGGAAGAAGCTACAACCAGAAACCACACTGAGGAAAATGGGGATCTTACTGAGAATCAGAAGGACTATGATTTGCTTCCTAAGTAGTTGAATTTTCTGAAGAGAATGGACATGTAGGAGAGGACATTTCAAAGGTGGAGCTTTCAGTGAATCAGGAGGAACTCAAACAAAACAACATGCAGGAAGATAGCATTTTGTCCAACTACAAGGCTGAAAAAATTCAATCTCCCAAACATGAGGAAGTGAGTGGAAAACTGAAGGAAGATGAGACCAAAGAAAAGGATGATTCAACAGAAGTTGAATATAAAATGTGGGAGAGCTGCAAGATAGAGAAAAACGAGTGCTCGCCAGAGAGAGAAGCAGAGCCTGAATCATTTGAAGAGGAAGTTAACTCATCCAAATATTCATATTATTCAGCACAACTCATAAAACGTACTACCAAAGGGCATTCACAATACTTATCAACATATTCAGATTATTCATCACCAAACACAAAAATTAACAGTAAAATAAAGTAAGAAAGAATGAAAAATAAGAAAATGAAACATTATCTTTCATAAATTTATTATGCATTGAACAGAGAGTGTGGACAAGGGTAATGAAAATGAAAACGACGGTGAAAAGCGACTATCTTATGATTTGAAAGCAAACAAAAATTGGAAGCAAGACGACCAGTGATTGGATGAAGGTGAAACCAAAAATGGATTTGTTTTCTCTCCTTTGACCTGCGCAAAACACACACAGAGTGAGCACGGAGGTGTGAAGGATCAAACAAAATTGGAGTTAAAAAAATTACGAACCAGTGCACTCAACAGCGTGGGCACGACAGTGACAGCTCAACGACGGCGATGTGACGATGTGGATGACAGGGGCCTTGTGCGATGCCGACGTGGGTGGTGGACTGAGTGCAACGGTGACGTGGGGTCTTGGCAAACAAAGAATGCAAGGTGACTGAGGGTCTAGCTAGGGTTGGGGTCGTTTTTTTGGGGAAATTTTAATCTCCGGCAGATAAATATTTCATCGGAAAAATCTGTCGGTATTATTTAAATTTTTGACAGAATTAAATCCGTCAAGTAAAAATCTGTTGGTAATTTATACTTTCCGACGGAAAAAATGTCTGTCGGTATTTCAAGCATTATCGACGGAATATAATCTTTCGGTAAATTTCGTCAGTAATTTCAATATTTCTGACATATTATTTTCCATGGGAAATAACATTTTTTCTTGTAGTAACACGAATAAATTAACAATAGCCAGCATCCCATTAGCCCAAAAACCATCATAGGTATTGCAAATAGTAGCTACATCATGCAAATATTAAAACATCATCAATGAAAAGTCTTGGCATTTTAGAGAGTAACATAAATAATTAAGTGATGAATCATACCATACTCTAACTTCATCTCCAAGTGAAGCATCTACTCAGACTCAATATAGAGTTGTTTTCATCAAGTGGTTGGATTGGGCTAAGTTCTAAAAAATATATAAAATGTAATAGTCAATATGAAGATAAAAAAATTAGACAAAAACAATTAAACAACAATAAAAGTTTATAATACAACAAAAAATAACTATTTCAATTCTTTCAATGTTGTCCACAAGCTCTTCAATGTCTGTTGACCATGGGGAGGATCGACGCCAATTTTGTGTATAATTCTTGTTTATCAAATTAACAAATATAGAGGTTGCTTAATGCTTATTGTTATTTTCTTTATTATGTTTTCAATTTATTGATGTTTATGTTCTTGATCAGTTTTTGGTAGGAAACAAAAATTGCATTTGACTATTTGAGTATAAAATAACATAATAGTTAGTAGAGGCAGCCGCTGCACGAATAGAAGATGAGAGTGAATGAGTAGTGTGACACTCTGACTCGTGGAATTTAGGTTTAGTGATTTGGTTTTCTACATAAACTTTGGTTCAGTTTTGTTTGGGTCGGTTCCAATGTCCCAAACCGAAAACTGAACCAAACAGCTTAGTAAATAAAAAATAAAAAAAAATCCAAAGACATTTTGATTTTGATCGATTATGGGTTTTATGGATCAATTTTTGGTTTTTTTTAATCGGTTTGGTTCTGAACACCCCTTATCTTGGGTACTATATTTAGTCTTGTATTATTAGTTTTTGTTGTACTATTAGTACTTATAATATACATGTATATGGTGAACTGTTCATATTATTGGTTATTATGATATTATTGTCATAGTGATGTTGTGGTGAGATGCTAAAAATTATTATTGTGTCAGAGTTATGCACATGTGTTAGCTATAAATTTATGTATGTACAAGGATTCTTGACATGAGATTGTTTTCTAATTTTTTTTTATGGAATGATAAAATATTAAGAGTGTAACTATGGGATTTGAAGTTATAAAATTGATTTGTCATGACATGTGATATATTCAGTATGATATGTGAATACAATATGACATGGTATATGTATTTATTGCGAAAACATTACGAGAACCTAGTCCTTTTAGGATAGGAATCTCCAACGGACTTTGAAAATAAATCATGTGCATATTATTTGGGAATCATACATCATGTTATGCATATGTGTTTTAAAGTGAAAAATGTTTATGAACCTAACTGGGGGCGTCATGAATGAGTTGACCTATAACTCTAACGTTGGGGGTGCAATAGTTTGGAATCTCCTTTAATCTCATACTAATCACATGAGTTGGAATATCCTTGCAAGGTTGGAACACCTTAACACACCACTGACAGTGTCATCTCGGTGGAAGTGACAGTGTCAGGTTGCCCATTGTGTGACAATTCGTCGACTACAATTGGACTCTGGACTACAGTCACAAAGTGTTTTCGAAATGGTATCACATGCATGTGAATCCTGCATGTATGTCTATGTGTATGAGACATTTGAAGTGAATGTTGTGTGTTTATGTGATACAATTATTTATAATATATCTTTTCTCTTTATGTCTTCTTTGAGTTTTAAATGTTTGTGAGATGTATCTCACTTCCCATTTATTTGTCTTATTTGTGTTTTCCTGTTTGGGTTGAATGCTAACCTTGCAAGTGAAACTCTACAAGGTCATGATGATAATGTTGAAGGAGAGGCTTAGGCTTTGTTTATTGTCTTTTTATTTTTAGTTTGAGAATATAAAGCTATGATGGGTTATGACTTCGGGGATTGATTTTATTGTTTTACGTTTATGTTTGTTTTAAAACTAAATTAATGATATTTATTTCTTAAGGTTGATTATGTTTTAAGGAATTGTAAGGTCAAATGTTGCTCAATATATTTTATTGAAAATTTTAGTATTTATTTGAGTTTGAATTATTTGAGGTATGTTTTGTGATGACCTTTAGTGCGTGATTACAAAAATTTTAAATTTATTACTTTATTTCGAAATAAATTATTTATTTAATTATTAGCTACACGGTAAATGGGTATCACATTTGTTCCTTCTTTTGAGTTTATCTAATGTTGAAAAAACTATCATTTTTCATTTTTGGAACAGTTAGGGTTTAGGATTTATATTGATATGTTTCTGTTAAAGTGAAACTCTGTATTTTATATATAAAAAATTAATGTTATATTATATTCAATCTTTCAATTTTTTGGGGGGAGGAATTTGAACTTTCAATTGTCATTATATAAACTTAACAAGTCTGCCATTATACATGATGCAAAAGAGATATAATCTGATAGTCTCATTTTTATAAATAAATGACAAATTAGTCTTTCAATAATATTACTTGATGTCAATTAAATCCCTAAATCTAACAATTTACTGAAAATTTTGTCCAATATGTACAACTAAAAACATTATCATTTCATGCAATCTAAAGAGGATAGAGAGAGGACAATGCTAGCTGTGGAGATGTGTGTAACTTGTAGAAGAGGAAAGGTGTGTGAAGGTCTTTTAGAGGATAGGAAGAAGATGAAAGTTATAATATGAAAATGATACTTTAGAGATATTCAAAAAATTGGGAAGTGCAGAAAGTAAATGTCCTTGCATGCTTCGAATTCCATTTTGATAAAATTTGAGTATGTGATTTGTAGTCCCCCAAATTAATACTTACATTTTTATTCCTTTAAATTTGTGAAATATTAATTTTAGTTTCCCCACAATAAAAAAAAATACCAAAAATTATGCATTCAAACAGTAAATATCAGTTAATAATGACAAAAAGACATTTTGTAAATTTGAAGGACTAAAAAATAGTAAGTTTTAATTTGAGAAATAAAAGAACAGACCCCAAATTTAAGGGATCGAAAATACATTTAAACTATAAAAACGATTTGAATTAACATGCTAACCAGTTTTTACGTTACGAGTTTCAACTTTCAACACCTATGTAATTCATAATAATAATAATGACCAACACCTATGTAATTGTAAACTGGAAGAGTGCCGCTGATCAAGATTTCAGTATCCATCCGAAAAAATAATGACAAATTTAGGGCCTCAAAAAAATTGTAAAATATGGCACCCAAGGGAGTGGTGATGAGGTATTTCATATATTTTTCATGTATCTGTACCAAAGCTGCGGTCACCAGCATCTCCAAGGCCAGGAATTATGAACCTAAACACAGAAATAAAAATACATTAACAATGCTACAACTCTATAAATTAGCTAACTCAAAAATAAACAAATAAACAAACTACTGGTCTTGCTCACCAGAGGACACAGGTTAAAGAATTAAAAAAAATATATATTATTATCAAAATCATAAAAAAGTGAAAAAAATCATAAAAATACAATTTTACACATCCCAATAAAAAAATTTCACTTTAAATTCCTTAACCAGATACTAATTAACATTTGCCATGAACTATTTATTTGACGTCTATAGTTATCTTCAATTAAGTTTGAGTCTCCACATCAAAAACTGTAGCAGTCCCTACACATGCATAAAAAGTTAACGCGCCTCTTAATTCTGTTTTCGTTTCTTGTTTTCATTTTTTGTTTTCACTTTTAATTTACAAAACTGCTACTACCTTGTTTTCAACCTGCTTTTTCTTTTATCAATTCAAAGATTTGTACAGAAAACATTGGAAATAAAAATAAAAAAAAAAAGTTGTTTTCACTGTTTCCTACACAATTTTTTTAAAAGAGAAAAAATATTTAAAACAAGGTAGAAATTTTGTGAATTAAAACAAAAGGGAACAGGGTCTTTTGTTCCAAAATTGTTACACCAAAGAACATTTTCTGGCAGTATAAAACTGCTATAAAACATTTTTTACGGTCATAAACCATCACAAAACTGTATAGAGACTAAAACTTGCCGTTTCTTGTATAGGGACTAAAACTAAAATGTAAACTATATAGAGACAGAATGAATAGTTTAACCATAAATAAATTTAAAAAAAAAGAGTTATGCATTAACAATGTAAAAAAATTTATACAGTCATCTAATCACAACCCACCATGTATGGTAAATTTATTGACTTTTAAAATAATTATCTTAAAGTAATTTAAACGGTAAATTGTGATTAGATAACAGTGTTAAACTGTTTTACACTGCCAGTACAGAGGCATTAAACTCAAATTTTAATATCATCAGACACTAACCCTTTTTCATTAACTTCGGGGTCAATTATTCCAGTATACACATGAAGCCTGCAAAAATGTCATAATTAGAATTTATTGCTTGAAAGAAAGTTAAGAAATTTGAAGTTTTGTTAAAATTACCCAGGGAACTGCTCGCTCAGCTTTTGAAGAGCAGGAGGGGCAGAGACAGCAGATATCTGAAATGTCATGTATGATGTATCCATTAAAAATATATTTAATTATTACATGATCTACTATAGTTTCTCTATGGTCGAAGCAATGAACTGTAAATTAGTATTTTTATTGGTACAATGAATGATTCAGTGTAAAAAATTGATTTCAGTAACAATATTGAAATTTTTACCTAATATACAGCATGCATAATGTAGATGGCATAATGCATAAAGAACAAACTTCAGTTATGTAGTTGTTGCCAGAGTTAACTAATTAATTAAGCACAGGAATAGAAACATGTTTGGCTTAAAATTAAAAGAATTCTGGTAACAAAGGAAATCTAGCTTCTGAATATAAACAGATTACTATTATTCCTTACCACTTTAATCTGCTTGTTGCCAACTCCACGTTCCTTTAAGAGGCTCACAGCTGCCACTATAGTGCCACCTGCAATTCATACAAAATATTAATATGAAACACGTAATTGATGCACACGTTATTTTATTTTTTGTATATGACCGAGAATTCTCAAAGGCGGGGCTGTGAGATTAATCCTTTGGTTGTGGGTGGTGGTTATGTAAAATTCTCTCAAAAGTAGCAACTCCAGAATTCAAACCCTGACATTGCAGGTAAAGTTCGTCTTGGGTTCCAGTCTACTTCTGATGGACTCGAGAAATAAACACACTAAATTCTAAATAAAGATAGACATAATCTGGTTTAAGCCAGATTTGAGTACAAATACAGAGTTCCCCCCTAACACAAAGGGTTTCTCCTATCATAGTTTCCTCCTTCAGAACACAATAACAATATGATACCTTAATTGCCCTTTACAAGTCTGCAACAGAACTTATATCACTAACTGTAATATCATAACCTATAACTTTCTAATTCAAAAATAATATAAAAACAACTGCCAAATAACTTCCTAATACAGAATTCTGACTGCCTAAATCAGATGATGGACTATCAACGTCCACTGTGATCAACCACTGTTGGGTTATGCAAAGACGTCATTGATTTCACTAGGGTGTCCAAAAGGAAAATGTTTTTTGAATACAACAATTGAACATCTAAAGTTGCCCTTTGATTTTTTAGATGCATGTGCACGAAAAATGATTACATGCAAAGTAAGATAATTTTCTTATGTTCAAATAATGGACTTGTGAACGACGGCAGGGGGGCCTTGATCTATCAATCAATAGAGGGAGCAAAAAACGGGCTTTGCCAAAATTTGGACCAATCCACTAGCCCAAATAATTTCCAGCCATTATTAGTTCAAAATGATTGAAATTTTCAGGCAAAATTTATTCAGCCTTGGGTTGTAAAAGTTTGAAATCAAGAAAAACCAACCCAATATGATCTGAATATAGTTCTACACTTCTACTTTTCTGCAAATTTAATATCCAATTTGTCTGTCAGGATCCAATTGCAAGATATGAGATTTGAGTCCCACATTAGAAGTGCCGGATTCTAGAGTCAGTTTATAAGGCTTCAGACTCTCCAACTACAATACCTAGCTTTTGTGGTGTGGCTCTCTTAAGGTTATTATCAACTGAATCCTAACATCTGACCATGTTTCACAACCCTGGCACCCACACAAGTTGGGTGTGCACTATCCCTTTGGCCAGTCCTAGGCAAACATTGCAATGCCAACATCACCCCCCACATCGCTCATTTGCAGCTGAGAAGCATTGTGGAAGGCTTTAATACCAAGTTGTTATGAACCCCTTCATGTAGAATAGAGTCACAGAACGAAGAAAAATCCTTCCTGCAACCTATGGTGAAAGTAAGAAGCAAACTCATCCTTGAGACAGATTCTCCTAGACTAACATGAGATTTTATGAAAATAATTTCTCATTGATAATATTTCAACCAGGTTTGTCTTTAAAAATGGTTACAAATACAAATAGAAATCATACTAATTGATAAAATAAAAAATTAAGAGATCCCTAAATAGTAGGATCGCATCTAACATTCTAACAATTATCCTAATTAATAAAATAAAATTAAAAAAAACTAATTAATAGAATCATAACTAACAATTATCCTAATAAAAAATAATAATGCTAAAGATATAACGATCCTCAAATGCAGATCATATCAAAATAGGAAAAGATAAAGAAGCAAAATAAACTAAAATAGTATATCTTTATTTAAATCTTGAATTATTCAATTTATTTTGTTTCTTCATCTTTCCCTATCTTGATAAAATCTACATATCAAAATCCCTAATTTTCAGATTCTTAGCTAACAATTCTAGTTGGAGAGCCCGAGGTCTTATAATCTCCACACTAGAATCCTATACTTCCAATCTGGAACTCAAGTCCCAAATCCCATACCTTTGCAGTTGGATTCTAACAAATTCCGAAGCCAACATGCAACCCAATCCATATACAGCTCTAGTCTGTAAATGATGGCTTGTTCATACCCGTGCAACCATGAAAAGGATGACAATCAATTCAATATAAAAAAATAAAACTCCAACATTGAGATCCCAAATATATGCAATTATTACAGCGCCACATATAACATGTTGCTTTAAGGCTACATATTAGACACATATGCACAAAACAAAGAACTTGCATTTTGTGAGATGAGGAAGACAAGCAAAGATTCAGCCACCACACCCTCGTGAGCATCTGTGGTTTGCGAGTTACTGACCAACATGAAACTAAAGAAATTCATACCATTATGAAGACACAGACCAAAAGACCCCAGTGTTGATGCATGATGTGCAAGAGATGAGAGCAAAGGCTCAAACATGAGCAGACTATGCATACCTGTTGCCAGCATAGGATCAACCACAAAAACTTTAGATCCTTCTGGAAATTTCTCGGGTAACCTGAAAATGAAATATAGGTGGAATATGTAACAAAAGGCGCTCTAGCATTCAGTAGAAGAACCGAGAAGCAAAAGAAGCAACGGGGTAATCTTTATGGAACTCATGTCTATCTTCAACAGGCCATGCTAGAATCAGAAGGAGGAAAGGGAAAGAAAATAATGGACAAAAAAGCATATTTCTCTTGCAAATATAAGGTTCTTACTTGTTTAAATATATAGTTGGATGAAGAGTTTCCTCATCTCTGCTTATTCCTTTCCCAAAAAAGGAAAAAAAGTATAATTATTAATCAATTTAAGGAACAGGCAAGAAATGTACTCTAGTTTTGAAAAAGTGCATCCCAGAATTTACAATCGTTAAACAATTAATTATCTTATTAACATGAATTATTGACAATATTATATACAAATATGTAAACCAAAAACCAGATTTTTTTTTCTCCAAGTATGTTTGTTGGGTGTGGCTCACAATTCGTGGCTTCTAAATTACAAAATAAGCAACATATGTATCCTCTAGTTTTCATTATCTACTAGTATGAGTATCATTACCTAAATGATATGTTTTTGTTGCAGGCAAGATCGATGATGCATGTTCAGCAAGAGCAAGGCCTGCTCTCAGGATCGGAATTACCTGAAAAACTAGTAAATGATTCAGGCAATAGGTTGCAGAAAGACAATACATAACATAACCACAGCAATAATAACACCACAAAAGGAGTTAGGTCTGAGTAACAATGACCGATATGTTAACAGTACTAAAGGAATACTGTAAACAGGAGCTTGGTTTTGGCTAAAGAAATTACATCCCTAAAATGCTCACAACTTAGTATATGAAGAAAAAAACCTCCTGTAATATGTAATTATAAGGCCACAAGAACTCCTGCAAATACTTGATTCTAATCAAACATATTGAAAGTAATATGCTACTTACAGCCACAGGCTCCCTTGGATCAATGAATTCCACTGAGGCTACACCCATTGGTGATTGAATCTCTCCAGAAACGGTGGGCTATAAACATTTAAAGCAACGCAGATATGAGAAAAAGTGTAAATCCAAGATCATGAGTGTGACAATGGGAGGTGGACAAAACTATTAGTTTGGGAATAAGAAATAACATTGAACTCTTTCAACTGTTAATCAGTGACATATTCCAGATTCAGGCACTAGCATTAAAAGAAAGCCTTAGATTCAAGAATCCAACTGTCTTAGTTTCTTGAAAATTTATGAATAAAGGGCTGCAATACATTCTTCAGGAGGAGTTATCGGCTGAATAAACTATTGCAGCAAGATTACTCTTTCTAGATTCTTTAGTTCCCTCAAAGCCTATTTATCATACATAAGCTAAACAAATTCTGTTATCTTCGACAGGTATTGTTCAAGACAACCCAACTAGGCACCTATTTAACCCTTAAAAAACATTACCTACCAAGCAATATAATTTGAAGTCCAGACTCCAGAGCAAGGTTGACCCATGACATATGTCATTATGTCTTAACTCTTAACACCTATTTAGCCCTTAAAGATGACCTACCAAGCATCATTTCAATAGACAAGTATAGACTATAGAGAAAACAAAATTTGGACAACTATACTGGACGCTTGAAAGTTGGAACACAGCAATGACAGCATAGACTTTATAACCAATTCCCTTTTGGCTTGACCTCATGCAGATGAAAACAATAGCTCCAATTTGCAAATTTTATGATTATAGAAACAAAAATAAGATTGCAACAATATCAAATTAAATTGTAGGAACATGAAAAAAAATCAAGTAAAAAACATGAGAACTATAGCAGGGATATGAACTATGAAATAGCAACTAACCAACCAATCCCTTGAAGCTTCATACATTAGTAGCCTTCCCAGCTCAGCCATTGCATTTCCTAAAACATTAGAAACTTGAAGAGTCAGTGCTAGTGCTACCTCTGAATTTCAAGTCAAGTCTGATTAAAGTTTAGTTAAACATTGGGTTTAAAAAAAGACTGAGAGGAACTTGAGAAACTTGATGTACGTATGGTATGTTTTATGTAATTTTTATCTGATATTTTTTCACTAAAAGGCCATATTTTTGGATTTTGCTTCTCATTTTCAAGAAAGTAAATGGTGAAAAGAAGATTCTATTGATTTTCCATTTTCTTGGTAAATACAGGAAACAATGAAAATAACCATGACACTCTGTATTCATAGTGAAAACATATCTATCAACTGAAAATGAAAACAAAACACAAACCAAATGAGTACCCTTTGAAGGTGAACATTTCAAATTTCAATAAATGCAAAATTGATGATGCAGCTCACTTGTCTATCTATCCTACTCAAGACTTGATTTTCTTAGGGAAAAGACCAGGCTATTCAAATTAAGAGTGTCTGTGGATTGCTGTTTTAGAGCATAGTTATCAATCCCGGATAGCGGAGCGGAGCGGCCGCCCTCAAAACTGGGATAGCGGGATAGCGGTAGCGGGATGACCGCTATTCTCATGTTTTCATACATGTATTAAAATATTTATAATATAAATATGTAAGAGAAATATAACTAAAAATTCATGCACTAATTGTCATTAACAATAAAAACTAGTCAAAGAAACACAATGTCAATTAAAAT
>PYAF01006194.1:3542-18354 GCA_007407185.1 Glycine tomentella | reverse complement strand
AGACTTGCTTGTGAACTTTCTCATGATGTTCAAAGCCAGTGTATGGTTATAAATGTAACCAACAACACTGATGCCTCTTTGTATAACCTTTTTAACTTTAGCGATCTTTCCAATATCTTCAAGCATCAAATCAAGACAATGGGCAGCGCATGGAGTCCAAAATAATTTTGGTCTAGTGGCTTGTAAAATTTTACCTAAAAAGACCAATATCAATAAACTTGAATTAGTTACAAACTTATTTAATTAAAAGTCACAAATAGTAATACAATTACAAATGCTAATTCTTACCCGCCAAAACATAGTTACTCCCGTTGTCCGTCACCACTTGAATTACATTCTTTTCTCCAATCTCCTCCACAAAGTTATTCAAAAGCTCATACACTTTCTCCCCGGTCTTCATATATTCACTAGCATCAACACTCTTCACAAACATTGTTCCCAATGAACAATTTACCAAGAAGTTAATTAGGGTCATATTCTTTCTATCCGTCCAACCATCCGACATAATTGAACATCCATATTTCACCCTCTCGGATTCATGATGCTTCAACAATTCTTTTGTAAAATCCATCTCCTTTTTAAGAAGTGGAACTCTCAATTCATGAAAAGTTGGAGCCTTTAAATGAGGACCATAGTTTCCAATTGCCTCAATCATCATTTTGAAACTTTTTGATCTAGCAACATTGAATGGAATTCCATTCCTATAAAAGAAACGAGCAATATATTGAACTGTTCTTGCTCTTGCCTCCTTTTGACAAGCATCATTTATGCTTGTTTGCCGCTTCTGTTTTCCCAATTGGAGAGTTTGTTCAGGTTTTTTGTGAAAAAGCAAATCAAGAGGACCTTTAACATTTATATTCCTCTTCTTGGTAGCAGTTGAAGTGACCTCCGTTGATGATGTTAGAAGTCTTTTTCCACTTTTAAGCCTTGCAATCTCTTGCACCTCATCTTCTTCTTCTTCGTTTTCTAATTCTTGCATCCCCTCCAATAACTCATTTTCAGCAATTTTCTGCTCATAGGCTGCCTTCATTTCCAATTTAACATCTTCCGGTATTTTCATACAAGCACCCACATCTCCTCTTATTCCGAGTTGATGTTTTTTTGCTCTAGTAATTCCCCCGCTAGATGTTTTCAAGCAAAAATCACATGTCACGCTCTTCCTATTATTCTTGTTTTGTAAGCTGTTCCACTTCCAAAAGATGTCAATCCTATCACCCGTAGGCTTAAACATTGTTGAAGATCCCACTGATGGAATTGTGTTATTATTTCCTTGTTGACTAGATGCGACTGGTTGTGAACCAGAAGTCATGATTCTGCTGGGCAAAATAAAAACACACCCAAAAAAAAAGAAAAGAGAAACCAAAAGGAAAAGGAAAAAAGAAACAGCAAAAGTGCAAAACACACCCAAACAAAAAAAAAAAAAGAAAACAGAAACGAAAAGAAAAAAAAAAGAAAAAAAAAAATGAAACAGAATTAGATATTTAGTTATTTACACTTTAGAGAAAGTGAGAAAGAAACCAAGGAGAGGAGAACGAAACACTACCGAAGCAGAGAAGAAGAAATGGCCGTCGGAGTCGCGTCGGAGGTCGCCCGGAAAAGGAAGCAAGGCCGCGCTGGACGGAGGAGGTTTTGCGCATAGGGAGAACGGTTCGAGGTTGCAGAGGGAGGGAGAAGGAGGGAGAAGGAGTCGCGCGGGAGGGAGAAGGAGGGAGAAGGAGTCGCGCGGGAGGGAGAAGGAGGTTGAAGGAGGTCGCGCGGGAGGGAGAAGGAGGTTGAAGGAGGTCGCTTCGAGGTCGCAGAGGCGGAAATGAAAAACGCGTAAGGTTTAGCCATTTTAAATAAATTTCACGAGCCCAACACCAATAGCGGCCGCGTCACCGCAATAGCGGGCGCGATGCGAAAACCCCGTCGCGGCCGCGATTCCTGCTATCCCAAACCGCACCGCTACACTACCCTCCGTAGCGGTGCCACGCCGCGCCGCGCCGCTCCGCCGCGATAGCGGCCGCTCCGGCCGCTATTGATAACATAGTTTTAGAGGTACATAACATCCGTTTGCACCAAAGCACAAAATAGAGAAGCAACAACATTGTTGGATTGGAAAAAATATGGGTTACATTCAACTGAACTGTTTCCCAAACCCCCCCCCCCCCACCCCCCCTAAGTTGCTAGTTCCGGGTTCCCATCATACTTGATGACGGCATTCGGATAAGATTAGCTTTTGGAGGTGAAAACAAATAGACATACTCATACATCTTTCCCCACTTAACAATAACAATTTATGGAGACAGTTTCTCCAACTGAATCAACAGTTTGCCAAATGGAAAGTAGCTATTAACTAAATTGATGAAGCTGTTCATACATCATTACGTCAATTGTGGTGAACAAAATCAGTTCAAAGTTAAACTCAAATTACAGAATATTGCTCAAAAATAGAAACTTTGCCACTCACTGAAGATGGGACAAGGAGTTTGCTCATTCCTCAAAACCGAAACCCAGTGCTTGATCAACGGATGAGGAGGCACATACACCTTCAAAAACCCAGAAAACAGAAATCAATCAAACAAGCCACCTCAGAGAAATCACCAATACACATACACACATCCACTCATTTCATTATTTTTCCCTCAGTAACTAACCAGTGCAGAAACCCTAACACCAGAAGCCAAAACTGCAAAAGGAATCCAAAAAATCCAATTCACAGATAAATTGACCAATTAAGCAGTGACACATAAATCATCAAATAAAGAATAATTAGCTCCTTTTCTCCACTTTTTCTCATGAACCAAACAACCAAAAGTTCATAAACCCAGAAGCCAAAACAATAAGCGGAATGAAAAATTTTTTAAGAAAAAAAAAAAATTGTCTCCCTTCCCTCCAGTTTTCCTTTCTCAGAAACCAAACAAAACAAAAATCCATATGTGAAAATCAAAAGAGGAATTAAAAAAATCCAATAAAACCCAGAAGCCAAAACCATAAGAGGAATCATTAATAATTAAAAAAAATCGTTACAACAGATCATATAACTAGTTAAGCCACCATAGATAAATTTCCAAACGAAAAAAAAAAAAAAACTTTGACTCCATTCCATCCATTTTACTTTCTTAGAAACCAAAACCCTTTAAACCCAGAAGCCAAAACCAAAAGAAAAAAAAAATAAAAAACAAATCTAACAAAACCCAAAACCCAAATAAACCAACTAACCAAAACCACCACAGACAAATAATCAAAAAAAAAAAAAAAAAAAAAAAAAAAAAAAAAAAAAAAAAGATTTTTGCCTCTTTCTCTCAATTCTTCTCAGACCCAAACCTATACTAAACCCATTAAGCAAAAGAGCACAAAAAGGAGAAGGAAACTAACGAGCATTCGGTTCTCAGAGAGAGGCTTCTCCTCCATGGTCATCTGGGAGCACACCGCACCACACGTGCGCCGCGGAGCACTGGAATAAGCGATCTGAGCGGAGAAGGAAAGCAACAGAACACAACACAATGAATAAAAAAAGGGTATATAAATAAATATACGTGAGAATCGAATCCAACGTAATAGACGGGAGCAAACCAAAGAAAAGAAAACAAACCCAATATTAAAATAATAATAATAATAAAAATAATAAATGAAGCACGAAATAAATGGGAAATTAAAAATATCCAATTCACTGTTATTAGCATTAGTGGTATTATTTGCCTTTGGTATTGTTGTGAAGAGAGGGGAGTGCGAGAGTGAAAGAGAGAGGCGAGAGGGAGAGTGACATGTGGAAGCAAGTGGTGCCGCATCGGAGGGGAAACGGAGATTAAGATTGAAGTGAATGCGGGAACAAGCCATGTATGAATAATGAATGATGTATCTATGTAAGAGGTAATCTTGGTCCGAGGGTTTGAGCTGTTTTTTGTGTGTGACTTGTGGGGAAGATGATATGATATGCTATTTTTAGCATCAACGGTTGTTTTGGATAGACAGATATATCATATATGGATATGGATACAGGGCATTGCATATGTATCTCATTTTCATTTTTCATGTTCAAATAACATTTGTTTTTGTTTTCATTTTTTTCATGTGTAAAGTATGTTTCCTGTTATATATCTTGTCTTACTTTTGAGGCTCACTACGTGTCCCACTAATGAAATGCTGTTGGCACGTTGTTTATGATGTCATGCGCACTTTTTCTTGACTAAAATATATTTTTTTATAAAATATTTAGAATTTGTTTTAAGTTCCTATAAAAAAAATTATCTACTATTCATTCTTATAAAGCTATAATGTGCTATTTTTTAACTTAGAATTAGAGTCGGATAAATCTAAACTTACGTGTATAATGTTTGTCCACTAAAAATTATATAAGTATTTGGTGAAATCCAGACCTACTTATTCTTTGTCTTTCTCTTTCTCCGTCAGATCCAACGATCCCAACCACTTTCAATCTCCGTGACCATCACCTCTCTTCCTTCTCTCCCTCACCAAACCATGTTGAAATCTACATGGCCTCCCTCCTCCTCGCAGCCCTTCACTCCTATAAATAGGTAATTCTGGCATGAAAATCAAAATATTATGAAAATTGAAACCAGGGCAACAATGGAAAATGAAGGTGGAGAGAGTTTAAGCTTCGTGGTCAGTATCATCGAAAACAGAGCCACAGATGTTTACAACTTCCATTATTTGATAAGCATCCTTTCCATTTTCCACATAGTAAAGGAAATTTCAATTGCACGTTTGCCTTATTTTTTTTCAATTCCTTTTTTCTCATTTACTTTTGCTTCAATTTTCCGTTGGAAAAAAATTAATTAATTACAATTTTAAAAAAAATTATGAAAATACTGCAATTTTGAAACAAATTACAAATCTATAACAGCCAAACACGTTCAACTGGGACGTGTTCAATCACGCCCAGGGAGGACGTGACTCAAGCCCAGTCATGTCCAGAGAGGACGTGTTTCACCAGGGGATGACACGTGTCATTTTGGGATACGTGTCATGTTGCAGCGCGATGCAGAAAAATTTCAGAAGGTCATAACTTTTGACTGGGATGTCCGATTGAGGCGAAACTGGTGGCCACGGGCTCGAAATCGAGAGGAGAAGCCAAAAGGGACTTGCCTGATAAATTTTTCCAAAAGAGGCCTCTAAGTGCCTCAAAATTGCGATTTAATCTTCCGACACCCAAAAAATTTCTTGCTTTCTAACTTTTTATCTATTCAATCCGTGAATTGCAAGCTAATTTTTTTTTTCTAATTACTTCAATTAATTTCGAGCATTTTGACATAAAATACGCCTCCATCGGACATTTCTGTAAAAAATTATGATTGTTCGAAGTTTATAGCATCACCAACTTTACAGGGGAAAATTTTTTGGACAAGTCCCAACACTCCAAACTTGAGATAATGTATTTTATACAGATGTACTACTAGCATTTTCCTCTCTTTAATTTGCATAGGAATGGCCGATTTCAATTTGATTCCGCACTGCCATTAAAATGCACTTGTTTACTTCTCGATCATTCTCGTATATTTTTAATTATAAATTATCTCATGGTTAGATAAAAATGGATAAATATAATTAGTGAACAAAATTATACTGTAAAGTTGGTGATGCATATAAACTTCGAACAATCATAATTTTTTATGAAAATGTCCGATGGAGCGTATTTTATGTCAAAACACTCGAAATTAATTGAAGTAATTAGAAAAAAAAAATTAGCTTGCAATTCACGGATTGAATAGATAAAAAGTTAGAAAGCAAGAAATTTTTTGGGTGTCGGAAGATTAAATCGCAATTTTGATGTACTTAGAGGCCTCTTTTGGGAAAAAATTTTGGACAAGTCCCTTCGGCTTCTCCTCTCGATTTCGAGCGCGTGGCCACAGGTTTCGCCTCAATCGGACATCCCAGTCAAAAGTTATGGCCTTCCGAAATTTTTCCGCATTACGAACATGACACGTGTCTCAAGATGACACGTGTCATCCCCTGGTGAAACACGTCCTCCCTGGACGTGACTGGGCTTGAGTCACGTCCTCCCTGAGCGTGATTGAACACATCCCAGGTGGACGTGTTTGGCTGCTATAGATTTGTAATTTGTTTCAAAATTACAGTATTTTCGTAATTTTTTTTTAAAATTGCAATTAATTAATTTTTTTGCCATTTTCCGTTCGATCTTGTAAGCTGCCAAGGCAATTTTCCTAGTAGCTTATTGTTTCGTTTTCAATTCTGTATACTTCTAGTAGTTAAGTTGATTGCTTGAAACTCAACTTCAACAATTATAGTTTTAATTGTTCTTTAGATTTGGGGGTGGAGGTGGGGGCTATTTGGTTGAGGTGCAATGGCCGCCAATTCTTTTATTTGTTTTTCTTCAACATCTAACCACCATAAATTGCATTCTTGCATTTTTAACCGTTTGTGACGATTTTTAATCTCCAGAAATTACATTTTATAATTAAAATAAAAAATATCATATAGGTTCGGATTCGTCCAAGCCTAATTTCTAACCAAAAAGTCACACATTTTTATTTTGCGAGGACAAAAAACAAACAAATTTTTGTGCAGGAACTAAAAATTAACTTTGAGTATTTTATAAGGACGAAAAACATATTTTAGCCTTTTTTTCTTCAATTCACAAAATGTCCCAGATAGAATCCTAACACCTTCCTAATAAAGCATGATCTTTGACGACACATTTCTTATATTCTTTGTCTTGTAACATAGCACGATCAATGACACCAAGTTTCTTTACATACTATTTCTCTTGTAACAAAGCATGTTCAATGACAACATGTTTCTTCTTACACTTTTCGTCTCATACTGGTACGATCAAGAATTTGACTTTTGTCTCGTATTGGCGGCACCACTATTTCACATGATAAAAAAATTTGATCAGCACGGTTAGTGTCTTCAACTCCTTCCATATTGATTGTACCATATAGAGCACGTTAAAAACAATTTGCTACATGTCAGTGTCTCATAAGATCAATTCAGAGCAGGCAATTGACTTCCATTCAATTCTCAATTACGATCAAAACATGACAAAGATTTTGTTTTAGCAAAAAGCAACTTCAAAGATTTTGATATTTAGAGAACAATGTAACAAGGTGCAAGATTTTAATTTCTTTCCTTAGAAGCCCAAAGTATTTGATTTCCATTCTCAATTATGATTAACTTCATTCTCAACAGTTCATTTTTACATAATAAAAAAATATTTTTCTTTTTTATTTTTAATTGAGATGCATAATATAACATTCTTTGAGATGTGCACTATGTTTTCATCTCTCGAGGCACGTTATTTTGTTAGCTCATAAATTTTTTATAATGTTCTTCTTTGATATCTCTAAAAAATATTACTTTATTAACTAGTTGGATGACCCGTGCGATGCATGAACTGATTGTTAAATTAATTTATATGAAATTATTTTTAAATATATAACATAATTTCTCAACCTGCAGACTGTATTTTGAAGTTTAACAACAAATAAAAATGAAATGAAAATAGAAATTGTTTGCCATAAAATCTAAAAATTCCTTGTGAAAAAAGAGAACTCTTGTTAGTTCTCATTGAATTTGTTAACGCCTATTACACTTCAATGGATCACACAACTGGAGATCAACAATTTTATAATTGAAACTGACTGCAAAATCGTGGCGGATGCGATGACAACTAGATTAAAATGGGTCTCAGTTTTACTCTATTCTTGCAAAATGTAAAAAGTTACTTTCTCTCAACTAAAACTCAAAAGTGAGTTTCATTAGGAGGCAAGCCAACCAAGGTGCTCACACACTAGCTAGGGCGTCTAGGTTCCATGCTAGCCTCTATGTTTTTGAGTGTATTCCCAATTGTATATTTGCTCTTATTGTGAATGAAATGCAATAAATCTATTTCCCCTTAAAAAAAAAAAAGTTTATGTGCCACAGCAAGTAGGATATAATCATAATTGGATGAGTGGTTGTCTTTAGTTTTGTCTAAAATAACTAATGTTACTCACTTTTGAAACATTGATCTTTTTAATATTTTCTTTAGCATCCATGCAATTAATTACTATATCGTAATGCTTAGTAGCTGAAATCTTAAACATAGCTACTTTATGTTCCATCAGTATATTTGGGATTTAGTTTTATATTTATCGTGAATTTTAATTTGCATATCATATTCTTTTTGGAATTTTAATTTGCATGTTTTAACATTCTGAAATAACATCTTGTTAACATGGATGGTAAGGTATGTAAATATGACTTTTTAGGTCTACGTTCATTCATCAACATTGATTCAATATTATTATAACAGTTTCGGCAAAATTAAATAAATAATATAAATTAAATAAATAATTCAAAAAAGGAGGCAGTTTGGAAACGCTGTTAAACACGTCCAAATTGCTAAAATAAAAACTTCCATTGCTAAATTGGTCGCTAATGTTTGCGACCGCACATTCCGTCTCTAATTCGGTCGCTAAGTGTTTGTGACCACGAATTCCATCACAAAATGTGTTAGCGACTGAAATAGAGACTGAAACTAACATACGACTTCAAAATTAATTTTTTAATTTACACTATAATTTTTTTTCAATTTTTGAAATTAGTGTTGCGACCACAATATTGTATTTTTTAATTTTTTTAAACTTAAATCATTTAAAAATTTACCGTATAATTTTGGCAAATAGATATACCAAAAGAACATTACCTTATTTGGATTATTTGGCAAAAAAAGAATGTGTATAAAATAATATTCATATATATATATATATATATATATATACTATTTTATAAAATTTAGACATCTTTCACATGGTTGTGACACGTGTCACCTTAATTAATAGATGACTTACTTTAACTTCCAAAGTGTTCACCTTAATTAATAGACATATGTAAAACTCTGATATTTGTGCGCCTTCCCTATCATGAAATTGTTTGGAAATTCCGCACTAATTCTATAAGCATGTTTCTCACAAATACATAATTACTTGTCTTTTATTAGTTCAGCTGGTTATATTTGTCTTTTAGACAGTGCTAATTTTTTATTAGGTTAATTATTTAAATTCAACCCTAATTCTTGCTATATTTGGTTGGATGGAAAAATTTAAATATGAGGAAGAGAAATTTAGGAAATTCAATTTGAAGGAGAAAAAAGAAGAAAAAGAAAAATTGAACTTTTTGTTTATAAAAATAAATTTTTCGTTCCTTTCTTCCTTTCACTTATTCTTCAACTAACAGAAAGAAAGAAAAATCCTTATATATGTTTTTTTCTCTTTATTTTCTTTTCACTCAACTAAACATAATACAATATTCTTAAGTTTATAAAAAATGATAATATACAAATTTAATTGAAAATCAAATCCAAGTAAAATAAGATCAAATTAATTTAACACAAAATAATTTGAATTATCTTCATTTATATAATCCATCAATTATTATATATAATTTGAAGCAATCATTCAAAACTATATTAGATATAATATGTATTTTAGGTGTCCAAAAACCTATTTTACATTTAAGAAGTCTTTGTGTAATAGAACCTTTATCATATCATAGATAGATGAGTGTCAATCTATGATAGGAACCCTTACATACAATGCTTTGCCCACTCTAGCATTGGATTTTATTTTCAACCACTATTGGTTCCTCTGATATATAGGATGTTCTCAACTTGTAAAATCCTGACAAGGTTGCTGCCACTAATTATTCTCTTTTAAAATCAAAACTCTTTTGTCATGCTAAAATTTTAGGTCACTTTTATTAGTTTATTTTTTAAAAACACTTATTTAAAAATAATTTAATTAATTTAATTAATTTTGGATGAGAATTTATGACTCATTTAAAAATAATTTCGCTTTTAGAAACAAAACGTCGTTGTGCCTTCGACTATGGTGAGTGGTAGTCAAAGGGACTGTGAGAGGAGATTGGCAAAAATCTAGGAAGAGCCCACTATTGCAAGATTAATCCTTTGGTTTAAAATCATGCTCCAATATGGACCACATGTTAAAGTGATCCACGTAGTATTGGCCAGAATTTAAATACTAGTTAACATAAAATTCAAAATTGTGTTGGCTGGGAAATATTTTTTAAAACCAAAAATGAAAAAGGAATCAAACACACCTTAGTCTTTAACATGTGTTGATGTAAGTGGAAGGAACTCGAATCATTCAAACATGTGATCTTGGTCTTCAAAAAAAAAAGTCTTGTAATAGGCCTTCTTTTAATAAACAAATAAAATAAGAATATTGTTTTAATATTAAAATTAACTATAAAAAGAAACCGTGATTTAATCAATTTTCAAACATAACAATGTACTTATACTTATCTACATACTTTAAAAGCTTGAATATATATATATATAATAGTACTTAACAATACACGGGATACTTTCATACCTATAAGTACGTGACACTCCCTAAAATTGGCCTAATAGTAAACAATTTGAATAATTTACCTAATATCTTAGGTTCAGATTTCATTACCTTCATATTATAAAAGAAAGTAATAGT
This sequence comes from Glycine tomentella, assembly GCA_007407185.1. Classification (NCBI taxonomy): domain Eukaryota; kingdom Viridiplantae; phylum Streptophyta; class Magnoliopsida; order Fabales; family Fabaceae; genus Glycine; species Glycine tomentella. The sequence continues at coordinate 7,903 of PYAF01006194.1, read as the reverse complement.
GTAAGACTTATTTGCCTTCAACTTATTTATACATATTTTTCTATTTTAATCAAATAGTTTTTTCTTTCCTTATAGTATTATTTAGACGTACTTTCTTAAAGAAAATTAAGTAAAATATTTAAAATAGGTGGTAAATTATTTTAAAAAAAGACAGATAATTATAGAATTATTACTTGCACTGTAGGCACCAAATCATAATCTCTTATTCTAAAATTAAAGAATCAAATATAATGAACTAGTTAAAATTCTGACAATTGTGTATTATCTATTAGCAAAATTTAACAGAGATTACCCTTGTGTGTAAAAAAATTTGACATTTCATTTTCTCCTATCTCTCAAGCTGATATTCTCACTAGAATGATCCTCTCTATTATGCCCCAATCTTCTCTATTTCAGTCGCTAACACATTTTGCGACGGAATTCGTGGTCACAAACACTTAGCAACCGAATTAGAGACAGAATTTGCGGTCGCAAATATTTAGCGACCGATTTAGCGACGAAAGTTTTTTTTTTAGGTAAACACGCCCATGTTTGACAGCCCCATTTTCTTAAATAGTTTTCAAACTGCCCCCTTTTTTGAATTATTTATTTAATTTATATTATTTATTTAATTTTGCCAACAGTCTCAATTATTTTGTTGTCAGATAATTTGAATATGAAATTAGTTGTTTAACACTTGAAACTCCATTCCATCCCTTAGTTACATTAAGCCACTTATTTCAAGTCAGTGATCAAGATTTGATGGTAATTTGATCTTGTGATTGGCTAGAAGCTATTCTACTAATTCAGAAATCGAATTAACTTTGATTAATAGTTGACTGCCAAATCTTTGAAATTTTCTTTTTCCCCTAGTTCTTGTTTCAAGTGAATTCATGTTGACAACTTCTTGTAAACATTTCATGGACGCCATAAAGCATGCATGCATGGACGCCACGTGTTATACACCATCAAAGTTGTCACATTCCAGTATAACACGTGAAGGTATAATTTTCTATAATGCATGTTAATTGCAAAGAAGTATCAAATTGTTCAACTAACAACAATTGTTTCGGCAATAGTAGGCAGTAAGTCTGCAACAATTAATGACTTCAAAATAATTAGCATGTAGAAAAAGAACAGTGATAAAACTGGACCAGAAAATTAGACAAACATATAACATTGTTTCTCCAATTTCTTTGTGCGGTAACTCCCCTGCACAAAATAACATGTGAGGAAATTACTCTCTTCTAGAACACATCACAATTTACCACCATGAGTAAATTAGTCAAATTATGCAGATAATGACATATGGTACTATTAAATTAGAACAAAATTTAAAAGATTAATAGAAAGGGGAATTAGCAGAACAAATTCTTGGTGGAAAAGTCTAGAGTTTTGGAGTAAGGGCTCCCAAAAATTCACTCCTAATAGAATTCGAACATAAAATGGATATGCAAAATAAAATATAGATTATGAGATGATAAAACAAAGAATGCATGGAAGAATTACCTTAATTGTTCAACTTAAATATTTGGAGATTGAAATAAAAGGACAAAGCATATGCATAATACATTTCATCTAGTGTGATGAGAAAGAAAGGAAAACCGTATTAAAATAATATCTTATGTAACTCACAGAAATTAAAAGATATTCCATAAATTTTAATCTCCTTCATCTAATGCTGAATTTCTAATCAAACAGGACCAAATCTTTTTTGCACCTTTTCTTAAATATAGGCTAATGTCCAATGACCCATAATCTCAATTCATGAAGTCTTATGAAACCTACTTCAATTTGTAATTGTAATCTCATTTATTACCAATTCATCTAATGCTAAATTTCTAATCAAACAAGACCGAATCTTTTTGGCACCTTTTCTTATCACCTAATATAGACTAATATCCAATGACCCATAATCTCAATCCATGAAGTCTTATAAAACTTACTTCAATTTGTAATTGTAATCTCATTTTATTATCAGAACAATTTTTGGTAAGTAGTTGTCGATGTTTCATCTAATAATGTGTACATTTATAATGGGATGTCAAAATTGGTAGAGTCCCATGGGAATGAATCAAAAGTTTTTCAAACATCTTCCTACACAACTTTAACATTTAAAGGGGAAAACATAACAACTTAGCTTTACTTGCAACATAAGAGAAATTCCTTTGTCAATTAAAATGACCAAAACACTCAAGAAAAGGATAGAAAAAACTAACAAACTACTCGAGAGAGATCAAAGAAATAGTTGTAATAAAAGAGAAAAGTTATGTATCTTCATTGGATATGGACTAAAATAAAATTGTTGTTGCCCATGAAAATACTTAAGCTCAACATTTGACACTTTTGATTTTAGATGATAAGATCAAAAGAGTCTTTTGGATCGGGAAGAAGTTTGTAATTACAAATAAAAGTAGTTAAACTATAACATGATACTAAAAAACCAAAACATGATAGCTAAAAAAATTGAATCTTAATGAGAGAATTTCATTAAAACAGAACAAAAGCAAGAACTCAAATTAAAAAATGATAACACCTTTATTTCTTTCTTCATCAGTGCATTCTTGGTTGTTCAAATTGATGCAAACAACCAAATTGTGAACAATAGATTACTATAAAAAAACTAAGAAAACATCACAATATGGTAAAAACATATATTATACTATTAGATAAAAGGAAAAAAAATAATTACAATTATAAACTAACAATGTTTAGGAAGGTAAGAAAACCTACATGCAAGGAGAAATTAGTATGGTAGAAAGATATTACAATGAAAAATTAAGGCAATGTTTCATTAACCTTTGTTGTAGTTTCAAGATTCTAAAGGTCTAAACACATTTCTTATATTCATTCCTTCCAAAGTCTTATTTAAATAATTTCTTCCTAAGAGCGAGTTAGATTAAATAAGTTAGAATATCTCTATCAGACTATTTAAATGCATAAAGATTTTTTCCAATATTCATTAAATATCAATTCCTAAAATTAATCAATAATTTAAATAAAATATCTCTTCAGGAATTGATACACACAATTGATGAGTTTTAGTGAACAAAAATCATTTGCTACTACAAAAAGGAATGAGCCATGGCCAAATTCACTAGACCGTCTTTGACCAATATACTATTAGAAAAAGAAATATATAAAAATGGAACGAAAGCATGGAAGAAGTATTGTTTTTTATTACTTACCAATCTCCTTCACTAAGTAATTATATATTTTGTCATCTTTATCTTTAGAGAGTTATCCATATGGATATGTTATTCCATACTAAGTTACATATATAAACAAACTTCATTAGCACATAAGCAACACATGAAACCTTACAAAATTGAAAAAATAACTATCACACAAAACAAAGTAATAATACATACCATATTACAACATTTTGGAATTCTACCACCAAGTTCTTCATGTTCCTAGCTAACCCAAACTTTAGAAACAAAATTAGAAATAAAAACAACCTATGAATATCAAGTTGAAAATGAGTTTTAAATAAATAAGAACTATATAATTGATATCTTCAACAAATGAACTTTCCATTGTATTTCAAACTTTTATTAGAACAATTATAATTACAATTTCATCGATCAAGTAAACATCTTAATTTTCAACAAGTGGTTTACGTTTACTCTTTTCATCTAAATGACTTATTTCCTTTATGGTAACAATTAAGTATGATATTTTCATTTACTCATCTCCCCATTTGTCCATTTTTCTTCTATGCATATGCGGTCATTTTCAGTTACTCTTCTCCCCCATCTAATCCTTATTTTTTGTTTTCTATTCTTTTTCCGGATCTTGTTAAGCTCCACTTGGATGTGTCTCTCAAGCGTCAAACTTATCACATAGAGATTATTGCTGGAAGTGTAATTATATGTTTGTTACGTGTATTTTTTTTTCATTTTGCTCATGCAAATATAGATCACCATATTAATATTAAAGAGTTTTCTTATAATTCCAGGGTAACATATCTCTGCCTATTCATTTTTCGAATGATTTCTATGATGAGAATCCTAAAGTGGTAAAACTCACGGATCTTGCCTTTAATGAGTTTGAAGTCTTTGGGAAAATGTAAGAATATTTATATTGATTTGAACATGTTAACAAACATAAACAACACATCCAAATCAAAACAGCGGAAGCAGAAATAGAAAGATAAATTTCAGAGGTACCTACCTCCAGTCATTGCTATCAACCTTCAAGTAACCTTCAGAGTTTTAGTTTTCCAGTCCCTCACTCACTCAAACTCGATGGTGTGTTTTCTGAATAGAGGAGTAGACTTGGTGATCTAAAACAGAGAGTGTCCAGTTCTATTTATAGAGTTCTGTCCATCACAGAACTCAATCTTTAATGGAATAAGATAATGGGTTAGTGGGTGAATG
>PYAF01006193.1:50078-75681 GCA_007407185.1 Glycine tomentella | reverse complement strand
TAGGAACAAAGGGGATTGCGCCTGACCACAATTGTTTCTTCCATTGGTAACTTCTTTTATATTTTTACTGCATTTTCTATTTTGATTCAAACACAAATCAAACCAACAACTCTTTATTATTTCTGTTTTTACTTCCAATCATTTAGAATTAATATTATTGTAAAAATTACCCCAATCCCTGTGGAGACGATAACTCACTCACTTTTATTACTTGTTAACGATCGGTGCACTTGCCGTAATCGCGCAACAATTATCTTTCGTGAACCAAGGATATTAGAGGCGCAATTTGTTCTAAGGTCTGACTTGTTTTTAATCATTGCAATTAGTTGTTAATTTCTGTTTTGAATTAGATTTTCGCATTCTGCCAAAAACCCCCCCAATACACGTTTTCAATCCCTAACGCAGACAATTGAGATCCTTGAGAGATGACCTAGGAGTCACTTCCTAGTACTACATTTAATTTGTATTAATTTGACCGAGTGCGACCTCGCGATCAAAGATATATATGGACCTCCCTAGGAGGGAAGCGCACCTCCTAGTTTGGTTTGCTCTGGTTGACTCGGTCCTGGGATGCGGAGATTCCCTAAGGCCAAGAGCTAGGTGTGTCCCGTCGCGGTTGAGTGCCTAGTCTCAGAGGTACCATATACGTGCGTCCATGTGAAGGGTTAGCACCCAATGGGATGGCACGGGTGTGAATTCCGGTTTCACACTGAGGTCGGCGTTTGACTCGGTCCGCCGTACATAGAGCTTGGATAGCTTGTTTGTATTGTTGTGAGTGGCCGGGATGGCCCAGATGGTTGTGACACCCTGATGATTTGTGTCATGGTGAGTGAGCCAGGGTGGAGGAGATGCCTCCAAGGACCCTGAGCTTACTGAGATGTTTATCTCACCCCGTGTGGGGCTTATGCTTTTTCAGGTGATGCTTCTGGTAGAGGGGAGCAGTCTCAAGGCGGGAGGCCCCAGTAGAGACGGTACCTGCTTGGCCTCGGGCAACAGAGGATAGCTTGGAGCTCGGCTCAGCTATTGATGTGTTTTGTACGCTTGGAGCTCGGCTCAGCTTATTGTGGTGTTTTGTATGCTTGGAGCTCGGCTCAACATCTTGTTATGTTTTGTACCCCTGTAGAGGGAAGACATGTATTGTACATGTATTTTATGTTGTTTATATGTATGTCCTCGTGTGAGGAAGGATCCTTGGGATCAGATAGCATTCGGTTGCTTGTGTCTTATGTATATGCACCTCGGGTGCCAGATATTTGATGTTGTATATATCCGGTTTCGTTCTGTTATGTTTCTCCTGTTTATATCTTTGAGATATTTATGTTTCTGCCTATGGTTGGTTTGTATGATCTGGTTAAGCAGGGGCTTGTTGATGCTTGATGTGGGTTGTTTTTCCATACATAATGTTATCAAGAAATATGGTTCGGTTTTATGCTTCCGCAAGTTTTAAAAGGTTTTAATTAAAGTGTTTTAAGCGCTAATCTGATTAATCATAATGATAATACGCCGGGTATACACGGGGTGTTACACTAGTGACCCTAATATCAGATGCTCTTGTTGTCAATGTTGGAGATGTAATTGACGTACTTGAATTATTTCATAGGGTCAAATATGTATTTAATTCCTACCTTCCTGTAAATAGCTAGGGAAATGTTCGTTTTTAGTTTCTGAAGAAAATTTTTTCCTATGATCTTTCATTTATGAAAATGTGCCTAGGTGTAATTCTCTTTTTTGGAAAATATTTTCGTTTCTTAGTGTCTCATTTGTGGAAAGAGGAATGCTACCTACACTCTCTCTAACACTCTCTTTGTGATTGGCTGAATTTGTTGATAATCACCAATTTTAGTCGATCTCATATTTAAATTAGAAGATATAATCATTAATGATAAGTGAGACCCATCAAATTTGTTGATCACAGAGCGAGTGTTGAAAAGAGAGTGTCGTTAACATTTGTCTTTATGGAAATAAAGTCTCATACATGATACATTTTCAAAGTAAGCAACAAAAGAAGACAATTTTTAAAGACTAAAAACATTGTTCTATTTGGACAAACTTAAAATATATTATAGAGAAGACTTTAAAGTTAGAAAGTAGTAACAAATGATTAATTCATTTGATTGTACACATTTTAATGTTTCTTCCTTTTTCTATCATGAGTTCATGACAGATCTGGAGCAATGGCAAATACAAGAGTGTAGAACACAGAGCAGTGACAAATAAGAACAAGAGAAGGATTTCTTATGTGTTATTTTGGTGCCCACACGATGATGTGGAAGTTGAGCCCCTTGATTATATGATAGATTCTCATAACCCCAAGTTGTACCAGAAAGTCAGGTATGGAGATTTGTTCAATTTTCACGAACAAGAATGTCCATCAGGTATGCTGGTATTTCGATATAGGATCTTTAGCTCTCTCTGAGGTATTTACAGAAGAAAATACCTCTGGGAATATGATTACTATGCACTTCACTGTAAAAGTGATACTCAACCGATGGTGGTGAGGTGTGTGCACAGTGTTAATGGAATCTTGGTTAGAGAGCGCATACCTTTCTTCTTAAACGTAATCTTTATTTATAGGTGAGTTACCTTGAGATTATTTGATATCATGTTCCAGTTATCATGGCTAGAATCTCTCTAAATGTTGAAGTCATGATCTTTGTTTGTTGCTTATCTTCCCAGTGACTGTTGCGCGTACAATCCGGATCCCGTTAATTATCGATAAGATTTTAAGATATTTGATCCTTAATGGGACTTTCTGTAATTAACATCAATAGACCCATACATTGGATTCGTAACAGTTGCCCCTCAGCCCAGTTGTTGAGGTCTTTAGGCAGTCGAGATGTATTATTCACATTGACAACTGTCGGGTTACTCCCGATTGTCTTTGTCCTATCATTGCTTTGCACCTAGCTATCTTTTTACCATACCTTAAGTGACTTGACGTGACATCAAAATAGGGAACGTCTTTTGGGAAATCACACCATTACATCCTGTCATTAGCCATAATACGCCACTGGTGCGTTTAATGCCATGTCGCTTCATTACATGCTTCAATCATAACGTTCGAATGGATTTGTCTCTTTTGCCCCCTACAGGACGTTTCGTGCCTGACAGTTACACAGTCACAACGCTTCGTGCCTTTGACAATTACGCTATCATCCCCCTTTGTCTTTATAAATCATTTCACTTTCATTTGTATCATCTTCTTTTCGCTTAATATCTCTGCATCTTGTGCGTCTTTTCTGCTACGATTCACTACTTTCTACTATCGAAACGTTCGAGCAGGTTTTCAAAACCTGGTATCTTCATCAGCAACTTCTTTCTTTCTTTCCTGTTTCCATTATAGCTTCATTGTAATTTTGTTCTTGCGTCATCCTTTTTTCGTTCTTGACCTTTAGTTTCTAACTTCATTCTTTTGTCATCTTTATTTGTTCTTGAACTTGAGTTTCTGGTTACCCAAATTGCTACTCACTTCTATTAACCCTTCTTGTAAACTCCTTGTTTTCCCCATTTAAAATGAAGCTTTCTCTTGAGGAAGAAGCGAAATTACGTCAAACTGTTTCCCTCATGATTGGGTATTGGCTCTTTGGTTTTTCCCTTTCGGAAGAAGAAAGAGAAAAAGTCCTTTTACGCTCACATACTGGTGGGACATCAAAAACCAAAATTTCTAAAAACAAATCTTCCTTAGATCAAAACCAGCCTAACACTAAGCCTTCCTCTGAGTGTTCTTTGCCCTTAACTTTGAATCCTGAGTTGCGAAACCCACCATCATCTTTAGAACATCTGAATCCTATTACTGAATCTTCCTTTGAAACTTGGTTTGATCCGTGTATCGATTGTGTTATCAAAATTACTCATTTCTTAAATTCCGGCCTGGATTCAATGGTCGATTCAATAGTCGGGCGCTGTCATCACAACCCAGTTCTCATCCCAAAACCAAAAACTACCCGGCAAAGTAAAACTATCATACCAAGTAATCCTCTTAGCCTTCCCCCAATTACCGACAGGCCTGAAGACATCATTCTCATCTCAGATGATATCTCACCTCCTCCAAAGTCTTCGTTTTAACCAACAATATTTCTTCAGGTATGTCACTGCTTTACTAATTATTACTTCTTTGACATAGGTATTTATGGACCCATCATCAGAACAAGTTACGGACAGTCAATCTACCGGGTCACAATCTGATTCTCCTTCTCCGGTCTTAATTTGCAAATTTCCATGGGTGACTCACGAAGTACTGCTCACCTTGTCGGAACTAACCCCCAGGGACGTTGTCGTGATTCCCGTCGGAAACCAGGAGGGGTTCTCCATCTGTCGCCCAATTCCTAACGAGCCAATCTGCTCTTTCCAAGAGGGGAATGACCCTTATTTTTTCTTCTTCTATAAAGACGTAATCACCCTGATAGGAATCCGGTTTTCACTATCCGATTTCCAATGCAAATTTTAAATCATCTTCATGTAGCTCCCTCACAAATTCATACAAATAGCTGGGGATTTATCAAAGCTTTTGAGATGTTTTGACAGTATTTAGAAATCTCCATTACTATTCCCCTTTTCTTTTACTTTACTATACAAACTAATAGAACAGGTAAAGAGTCTCAAACTAAGAAAGCATGGACTTCTATCTGGGGTCATAATGATCGTAAACTCTTTAACGTATACACCGATTCCTTCAAAAATTTCAAAAACAAATATTTTAAGGTCGTTGCCGACCCCGACAAACAACCTTTTTTCTTTTGTTCACTTGAGTCCCGGGACGTAGAGTGGAAATCTCCGCTCTATTGGACCCGTACTCATCATGAGTTTCATCCCTCTTCCTACCGTTTCTAGGAAACGAGTTTACCAGTTTCTGACGCTAACTCAATAGCTCGGATAAATGCATATAAAGAAGCTCACGACCAGCCTAGTGTTGCTTCATTTATCCATCAACTTCGATCTAGGGTTTCTGCACTCTCGAGTATGAACATATCTATGTTAATTTGTTATATCAAATTTTTCCCTTTCTAATTGTCTATTTTTGTTTTATAGTTTCGGACTTGGAACAACAGCCAACCTCCTCTTCTATTCCAGAAAAGCGCAAATTCTCTACTTCGGGCTCGAACGCCGAAGATGCTGCTACAATCAAACGCCATCCTGCGCCTTCAAACCCGGGTGCGAAACAGGGTAAACAAACGACGGCTAAGTCAGCAACCACTTGTGTCGTCGTTCCAACCCGACCTGCCCCCTCCTTACCACTTTAAACACAGTAAAAAGCAAAAGGCGGAAGCACTCGGATGCTCAAGTGGAGCCAGCCTCTCATGATAGTCCGGCCCCCGAGATTCAACCTGGCACAGCTGTGACCGATGCGCCAAGCTCGGTCCCTCCTTCACAACCGGCTTCAGACATCGCTCCCTTTGTTGAATCCAGGTTTCCAGCTGGATACCTTTGGGAGATAGGTATTGATGAAGAAAATTTCCACTCCCTTCGAGCTCCCAAGCGCTTTGCAGATTCGGGCTGCATCTCAGATGCCAACCTTCAAGGGCTCCACACTATAGAACTAAATGCCTTCATGTGCGCATCCCTGGTTCATAGTGTGGCCATCCTGAAGAGCCGATACAATAGAACAAATGACGAGCTTCAGGCGGCCCGAGAGGAAACCCGAAAGACCCACGAAGAATTGCTTGCAACTTCTGCTAAAGCAACTGTTGATGTAGAAGTTGTCCGAGCCAAGCTTCGTGTAGCGTAGGCCGACTCAACTGCCCTTCATGCCGAGCTTCATAGAGCAGAAAAGGAACCTGAGAAGACTCAGTCTTCTTTAAATGATGCTCGAACTAGGAATGTCACTCTATCCAAAAATTTTGACAATTTGAATTCACAATTTTCTAAGTTGTAGAGCACTCTCAAACAGACTGAGGCAAACTTAGGGAAAACCAGGGCGGAGTTAACGATGGCCGAGGCGGATGCCGCCTGCGTGAGGGGGGAGCTGCCGACGGTGGTGGAAGGGTCTTTTATCAATACCTTGGAGCATATTCGTACATTAAATCTTGGGGTTAAGCTGAATACTGCAGGGATGCACTTCAAAGCTTATGTTAGTGACGAGAAAATAATCTCTCCTTGATATTGCTTTGTCGAGACGCATCAAAAACAATTTTACTAAACTAATTCTGCAGCACAGAGCTAACCTAGGTCGACTCAGAGACACGATCAATATGGTTCTAGCTTCAAATCATTGGTAATAATAAGGGGGGATTTTGTCAAAAAGTTGGTATGCGTAAAGTAAAACATGCAATAACACAAACTAAAATTAAAGAACAATGCAAAAATTAACAAGATTATCAAGGAGTAAAGTAAAACAAATTAGAAAGCATCAATTTGAAAGCATCAATCCAATTCACCAACCCAAGCTATTTGAATCATCATCATTCCCATAAGTTGATTCTAACATGAACATTCATTCAATCTCAATAAAAGTAGTTCAATCGATCCTACTCCTAAATTGATTGAAACCACAACCCTAACTGAAATATCATTCAATTAATCTTGTGATTATCATTTGAAATTAAGACATGAATCCATAATCCTAATTCATTTTCAATCCTAAATGCATTCATAATCATGAAAACATAATAGAAATTGAAGAAGAAGGTGAACATTCAAGTAGAATTCGAAATACCGAACCAGAACTCCAATTCTTCTCTTGCTTGAGTTAGATCCTTGGATTGATTAATGGTTTATCCTTCCATGATGATCACCAAGGAAAGCCCTATGAAATGAGTGCAGAAAAATAGAAGGATAGCAAGATGAAAATGAAGAAGATGAAGAACAATGAAGAACAAATGAGAGAAAATAAAGAACAAGAGTTTGATCCTAAAAACTAAAAGAAAGAAAAGTAAAAACTGTTTTTATTGAATGTAAAAGTGTTGTCCAAGTTTTCACTAAAGTCACTAATATATTAGTGGCTAAGTTCTGAAAATAGAATGGGTCATAAACAAACCCAACAATCTAATTATTTACTATTTACAACCATGAGAATCAAATTCGCAGCCCAAAATTACAAGTGCAGAGGTGCTAACTTAGAAGCTTAAAATAACCCTCAAAATGACAGAATTGGCGTAGGGCTATTTCTAGTAAACTTGTAGATCTTTTCATTATCTTTTCAGGGACTCCTAGAATGCTGCATTCGGAGATTGGTAGCACTCTATAGGCCCTGCACAAGTCAGATATGTTAAGTGAGCAACTTGATATAAATAAAAAAAAATTGATTTCTTAACCAAATATTTTTATATTTCAACCTGATCAGGGTTTACATAGCATATTGCTCTTGTGCCACAATGATAATTTTGATGCATCATACTGACGAAAGTTTTTACTAAATTAGTATATCGTCCAGTGCAACAGAAAATCACAACCTTGTGACAACACAATAAAGATAACAATGCTTTATTCATAAACTGTTATAACATGATTCATGATCTCAATGAAAGAGACTTATCACACGCCAGCCCATGGCCTCAATAAAAGAGAAACAACATGATCTCTGAGCTACAACTTATAGATTTAATATTTCGCTGAAATTACAGCTTGAACAGAGTAACAACTCGTAAAGAAACATTGAAGTTGGATTTAACTGTAATATACTTTGAGTTTATCGGCGTTCCAAGTTCGTTTTACAAGCTTTTCCTCAAGGGTTTCCAACACATAGGTTCTCTGGCCGAGTTTCTCTAGAACCCAATAAGGTCCTTCCCAATTGGCAGCTAGCTTTCTATCTTTGGCATTTTTGTTGCCAATATCCGCTCGTCGGAGCACTAAGTCACCCTTGTTGAAAGTTTGAAGCTTTACCCTCTTGTTGTATTTGGCAGCGATGAGTTATTTTTCTGCTAAATCCCGACAATGTGCACTGACTCGGACTTCATCCACCAAATTCAACTCGACCGCCAAAGATGGTTGGCCGATTTTGACTGGAATCATATCCTCACAACCATACGTCATTCTAAACGAGGTTTCTTTAATAGATATTTGGACAGCAATCCTGTAACCCCATAGAACATAATACAATTGTTCTACCCAACTGGACCCAGCTTCGTGCATCCGCTTTTTCAATCCATCAACAATCACTTTATTTGCAACTTCGGCCTGCCCATTAGACTGCGGGTGTTCCACAGAAGCAAAGTGGTGCTTAATATGGAACCCAACCATCATTTCTTGGAACCTCTTGTCAATGAACTGAGTGCCGTTATTTGTCACGATTTTGCTTGGAATTCCTAACCTAGAAACGGTATATCTTTCGAAAAATTTTTGCACCCGAGTTGATGTTATAGTAGAAACAGGTTCCGCTTCTACCCACTTGGTGAAATAATCTACTACAACTATCAATCACTTCAACTGTCCTTCAGTTGCCTTGAATGGTCCCAATAGATCCATTCCCCACTTAAAAAGGGCCACGAAGCCGAGATAGATTTCAATTCGGCTGGTGGGGACCATATTATATTTGCGTGCTTTTGACAACTGTCGCGTCTTTTTACATGACTTACGGAATTAGCTTCCATCGTCGGCCAGTAATACCCGGCTCAAAGGGCTTTCCTTGCTAGAGCCTTGGCTCCCATATGCTGGCCATTAATTCCCTCATGTATCTCAGTCAACACGTAGTCCACTTTGCCCGGGTTCAAACAAACTAACATCGGGGTATGCAAACCTTTGCGGTACAACTCGTTTTCCACAATCGTGTACATGATCGCATAACGCACTAATTTCTTGGCTTCTACCCCATCGTCTAGCAAGATGCCTCATTCCAAGTAGTCAATCATAGACTTCCTCCAATCTTCAGCTTCCAAGATCATCATTACACAACTCGGTTCGGAGACTTATTGCTGAATGACAGTCCTGTTGTTTCCTGGACTTTTAGTGCTTGCTAACTTTGACAAAACATCGGCTCTGGAATTTTCCCCTCTATGAATGTGGCTGACAACGACTTCATCAAATTCGAGCATGATCTCTTTAACCCTACTCAAGTATTTGGCCAATAATGGCCCTTTGACTTGATACCGTCCCACAATCTGTGCTAAAACTAGCTGAGAATCAGTAAACACCTTTAGCTTTTTTGCTTCGTGCTCTTTTGCCTGTGATAACCCCGGCTATCAGTGCTTCATACTCAGCTTGATTATTCGATTTCGGGAAGTTTAAATAGAGGGATTGCTCAATGGCTACTCCTTCCGGGTTTTCAACTATGACCCCGGCTCCACTTCCTTTGGCATTAGACTATCCATCAACATACATTTTCCACCTGTCCTCTATTTCTCCATTAGCCGGGGTTAACTCCATGACAAAATCAGCCAACGCTTGCGATTTTATAGCGTGTCAAGCTTCATATGCCAAATCAAACTCCAACAATTGTATTGCCCAATTAGTCATTCTTCTAGCCAAGTCCGGCTTATGTAACACTTGCCGAATTGGCTGATTAGTTCTAACATTAATTGTTTGGGCCTGGAAGTATGGACAAAGCCTCTTGGCTGCTACTAACAAAGCAAAAGCTACCTTTTCTAACTTCTGATATCTTAGCTAAGAATTTTTGAGAGCTCAGTTTACAAAATAAACCGCCATTTGTACTTTTTTGTTTCTCTCACCAATACTGCACTAACTGCCTCATCTCCCACGGATAAGTACAGTACTAGTACTTCTCCGAGTTTTGGTTTTGATAATACAGGTGGAGAGGCCAAAAATGTCTTTATCTCCTTGAACGCCGCCTCACAATCCGAGTTCCATTCTACCGTAGCTTCTTTTTTTAAGCAACTTGAAAAAAGGAAGTGCTTTTTCTGCTAATTTTGGGAGAAACCGCGTCAAAGCCGCCAATCTTCTTGCCAATTGCTGAATCTCTCTCTTATTCTTGGGGAACTTCATATCCAACACAGCCTTACACTTGTCTGGGTTCGCTTTTATTCCTCTGTGGGTTAACATGAACCCCAAGAATTTACCAGCTGAGACACCGAACGCACATTTGAGCGGGTTTAGTCGAATGTTATGCTCCTTCAATCTTTTGAAAGTCTCTTCTAAATCTTGTATATGATCAACCATATTAATTGTCTTTACAATCATATCATCTATGTAGACTTCAATATTTCGGCCAAGTTGGTGCTCAAATACCTTATTCATCATCCTCTGATACGTGGCTCCCACATTTTTCAATCCAAAAGGCATAACATTATAACAATAATTTGCCTTTTCACCAATAAAAGCCATTTTTTCTTGGTCACCCGGATACAAACGGACTCCTCGAGGGCTACTTAAGGCACTTTAGTGCAAACCAACCAGAAGGACTGGAGCTGTTGTTAGCTATCTGATTATAACCTGAGTAAGCATCCATAAAAGATAACAACTAGAACCCGGATGAGTTATCCACCAGCTGATCGATATTGGGCATTGGATAGAAATCTTTGGGGCACATTTTATTTAAGTCAGTATAATCTGTACATACCCGTCATTTGCCATTAGATTTCTTGACCATCACTACATTAGACAACCATGTTGTATATTGGATTTCTCGTATAAACCCGGCTTCCAACAACTCTTTAATGTGCTCTTCCAATGCTTTTCTTCTTTCTGGCCCGAGCTTCCTATGTTTCTATGCGACAGGCTTTGCTCTGGGATATATTGCCAACTTATGACAACAAAAGTTAGGATCTATTCCCAGAATTTTCGACGCCTTCTAGGCAAAAACATCCTGGTTATTTTTAAGGCACTCAACCAACTTGGCTTTGGTGGCCAAGTCGACCGTGTTGCCGATCTTGATGATTTACCAAGGCTAATCTCCTATTTGCAGGTTTACGAGGTCTTCTACGGGCGTCGGTCTTTCTTCCTAGGCATCTTCTCTCATATCCAGCTCAACCATATTCACTGGTTTTCCCGATTGTCCTTCCTCCACTTTCCTTGTGTTTGGGTCCCCTTGTCGTATCCGGGGTGGTGAGGATGGGCCACCTTCGCTCTCCCTGATTGTGTTATAATAACACTGTCGGGATTCCTTCTGGTCTCCACAAATTGTCACCACCTTATCTTTGTTCCCCACCATTTTAAGCTTCTGATGTTTAGTAGATATCAACATATCCCACTTGTGGATAGTTGGTCTACCTATGATAACATTATATGGTGAAGGGAAGTCAGGCACAACAAACGTGACATGTTATGACTTTAATGCTTCCTTCGTACCCAAAGTCATCTGAAGGTCAATAGAACCTTTTGTTGATTCAAGAGGAGCCATGCATGAATGAACAAGGATCAAGCTTTGGTGGTTTTGTGCTTTCAACAGGCTCATTGGAAAAGTGTCAAAAAGCCACGAAGAACAATTTGATTCATGTAAAAGGGAAGTTGAGTAATCTGATAATCCAAAAGCATATCATGCATATTCATTCATCTAGGATTGTTAGATTAAAGGTCTAAGTAAAAGCAATTAACAAGTAAGGCATTTAAAAAGCTAAGTTTTTGGAAAAATGATGTTTTACTGCATTAATCGATTACAGTATTGATAGCATCGATTATTTTGTTCTTCGTGTCTTCTGGAAAACAAATCAAGAACAATGTAATCGATTACATATCGAATTAATCGATTACATAGGCTTAAATAGAAAAATCATGTTGACTACTTTAATCGATTACAGAAATTCGTAATCGATTACATCTATGCCTATGAGAAACATGTTTTGCTAGTTTAATCGATTACATGTCGTTTTAATCGATTACATAGTACAATTTGAGAATATAGGATTGTCTGTCTTAATCGATTACCAAATTTTGTAATCGATTACATAGTGTATTTAGAAAAACATGTCTGTTTGTCTTAATCGATTACTCCACTGAATAATAGATTACATTGTTCATAACTCAAACCCAGAACATATTAGGAGCATTTTAATCGATTACATTCTTGAATTAATTGATTACATATGCGAAATAATCGATTACAGGAGCGTGTTTAATCGATTATTTTCAGTTAGAAAGCTATTATAAATAGAACCTATGGCCCTGCTCTTTGTAACTTTGAATATTTCGAATACTGGGCAATCACAAACGATCATAAGCTTTGTTTAGTGAGTTTTCTGAGTTTCAAAACACATTTAAGCTTCACAAATTCGTATAGGTCATTGATTTGAAGAGTGAAGCATCATTGGTTTTCAAAGCTTAAGGAAAGGAATGCATTGAATCTGTAATCTTTCTTTCAACCTGATTGAATCTTTCACATGCATATGTTCTTTGTATTATCAGGTGAAATCTTTCCTTATTCTTTGAAGGTGTAATTCTTCTAATTGAATTCTGTAAAGATTAGTCTATTGTAAATGGGTTTTCTTACATTATTAGAGATAGTGTTTCTCTAAGGAAAGTTGAGTAGTGTTCTCAGTTTGGGTTTGGTCTCTAAGGGTCTAATAGTGTTTTAGACTTCTGAACTTTATCTAGGGTTGATAAAGAGAAGCTTGTAATATCTTGTAAGAATATTTTTTGCAATAGTGGAACTCTACTCTAGTGTTGAGTGGAAGAACTGGATGTAGCTTCATAGTGTTTGAAGTGAACCAGTATAAAAATCTGTGGCTAATCTTTCTTCTTATCTCTTCATCTCTCAATTACTTTGGTGGTGATTCAAATTGTTTGCACAGAAAGTTTTGTATTGCTCATTGATTTCTTGACAGAGGAATTTGATTGAATAGATGATTCTTTGTTTCAAAACATTTTAAAGTGATAAAGATCCTGTGGAAAAACTCTGATTTGAAAATTTTAATTTACCAAGGTTCAACCAATTCACCCCCCTTCTTGGTTGTATTGAAGTGTTCTATTCATTTTCACCTTTAGGGTTAGTGTTTTCCCCATTGAATCCTATCAACCTTGTTTTACATGGCTTCAAATCCTCCTCATCGAGGTTCATCTTTTTAAATGCGCTCCAAAGAATAATATATGCTGAGCTGCCATTATCCACAAACATCCATTTGACTCGGCAGTTAACCAAGGTTCCAGTAATTACCAAGTCATCTTCATGTCTGGACACCACATCTCTCTTGGCTTTAAACTTGGGGTGTTCCCTTACTGAAAGAACCTCCTTGAGATACTTCTTTCTTTGGTTGGAGGTATCTCCTCCTCCTCCCAAAGCTCCAGAGATAACATTGCAAACGAACTCGGGCTCTACAAACTCATCATCATCATCATTCTGCTTTTTTCTTTTATCTTCTCTCTCTCTTTTTCGAGTTGAATTTCATTCTAACCCCCGCCCTTACGCTTGTTCTGACAGCCCTGGGTCTTTATCACATATTGTCTTAATTTGCTTTCTTGGAGAAACTTTTCAATTGCATCCCAGAGATCCCAACACTGGTCAGTAGTGTGCCCTGGTCCATTATGAAATTCATAGAACTCGGATATATCTATCCCGGCTTTATTATATACCGGACAGGGCCGTTCCACCTTCTTCATCTCGGTCAAAGCTACTTCCCTCCTGTTTTGACTATGAACCCCATGGTGTTGTCTGCCTCTCGAGGGTGGACTCTTCCGTCTGGGACTTCTTTCTCTCTCCTTGCCCATTGCATTGACAATTTCCATCTGTTCGAGCTCCAAATATTTTTTCGACCGGGCCCTAAACTCCATCAAAGATTTCACCGGGTCCTTGTATATTGACTTCGCTAAATGTGATGACCCACTCAATCCGACAGAGATGAGGTGGACATGCACTTTCTCCTCCAACCCATATACTTGTAAAGCTGCTTCTTTGAAATGATCTAAATAACTCTGCAACGTTTCTCCGGGTTGTTGGCGTATTTTCCCCAATGCGAACTCGGATTTAGCTTGTTTCTTGCTAGTTGCGAAATTCAACAAGAATTTTTGTCCAAAATCTTCAAAACTTTGGATCGACCGTGGAGGCAACGTATGAAACCATGTCTAGGCGGCTCCAGTTAAAGTAGTTACAAAAATTCAAGAGATGATCGACTCATCGATTCATCGATGTGCACCTGTGGATCCTGGGTTCCATCATATTTTGACAGGAAGGAACCATCAAAGTCTTCTAAATATCGGGCGTTAACAATTTATCTGTAAAAGGACTATTATTGTGTTGTCATCTACTATATTTCCTTCGATACACTCCTCCCTCGGTCCTCGTCTGAGGTGCCACTTCTGGGGTTGGATTCTGAGCCATCATCACGAGTTCCCGAACTTCTGGGACTGTGGCCTGGACTTGAACTGCCTAGTTTGCTTCTATGTTAGCATGTTGGCGTGGGGTTGTTATTCTTACCTCAGTCATATTCCCGATATGATGACATACCGGGCTATTATCCCGATTTTGAGATGGACCTGCAGCATTCCCTTTAAATGATTCCCCGATCTCCAATCGATTGGCTGGTCCTTCTGAATTAACAAGGGGAACGCGGCTTCCGGGATTTGCATGACGACTTGGGATTTGACTATTTCGTTGATTAGTCTCGTTCCTGGCTGTTTCATGATTCTATTGTCCACAGTTCTCATTATGAATTGGGTTCTCCAGGCTCTTGAAACACTGCTCCATTAACCACATGCATTGTTCTTCTTCACAACTCTATGCTGCATTACGCTAATCTACCTGGAGCGTTATATTTCTGATATCCTCTTGTCTCTGAAGGGCGTATCTTTTCTCCATATCCTCCATTCGGGCTAAAATCGAACTGAGAATGTTATTCATGAGACGTTCGGATGGCTCCGGGTTAGGAGGCACAATTACCGCTGGACGACATGATGGATCCAACCGGTAAGCATTTGGGTCTGCTGGTGTCACTGGAGCAGGGGACGATGTCATGTCTGCACTCTCGTCGTTAACATGCACAACGTCATGATTCCTCCCTGTCATAGGATTAGGAGGGAATTCTCTTCTTTCTCCCACATCAGAACATGGGGGTAATGACTGATTGCTTCTTGTGTTTACCATTGTGAACCGTGGGATTTGAAATTTACGGTTTCCCACAGACGACGCCAATGTTCGATTTTCACGAACAAGAATGTCCAGCGGGTATGTTGGTATTTCGATATAGGATCTTTAGCTCTCTCTGAGGTATTTACAGAAGAAAATACCTCTGGGAATATGATCACTATGCACTTCACTGTTGAAGTGATACTCAACCAATGGTGGTGAGGTGTGTGCACAATGTTAATGGAAAAGATGGTTAGAGTGCGCGTACCTTTCTTCATGAACATAATCTTTATTTATAGGTGAGTTACCTTGAGATTATCTGATATCATGTTCTGGTTATCACGGCTAGAATCTCTCTAACCGTTGAAGTCATGATCTTTGTTTGTTGCTTATCTTCCCAATGACTGTTGCGCGTACAATCCGGATCCCGTTAATTATCGACAAGATTTTAAGATATTTGATCTTTAATGGGTCTTTCTGTAATTAACATTAATAGACCCATACATTGGATTCATAACAAGATTATTTGAGACAATCTATGAAGAGAAAAATGGAGGGAAAAGCACACATAAATGTGGCAATGGCAGAGGATTCTGAATCTGATGAGGAATAAAGATGAATAAGAATAGAAAAAGGCCCAATTAGGAGAAATTGAGAAAAGAAAAGAAAGTTTAGAAGTACTCGCTCAAGCTGATTTATCCAATGTCAATTGTGTTGGTATAATAAAGAATACTACTATCATCTACATGAACTAGGGTAGAGTGTCTGCTCTGCTTAATGCAAGTCCTAGTCACCGAAATTTAGATTTCATTCTGATCCAACTTCTTTGTAATCTCTTCAGTTATTAATTGTACAAAGCTTGCAATCCTCATCTCAGGTTTTCCTGAGAAGCATGGTACTTCCTTTATGAATAAAATCCAAACCAATTTAATCATTGGTTTGCAGACTTATCTTGACACTCACATCAATTGAGTTTTAATGCTGCCAGTTCCAGCCTCTCCAAACATAAGAAACTTTTGTATGATCCCGGACCATAAGAGAAGTTTTTTCTTTTTTCTTATTTGTGAATGATAGATACAATGAGTAATAATAACTCATGGCTAAAACGTCCTGGAATCAAATGGAAGATCTTCCTTTCTTTCTGTGCACTGTGTTTGTTTGAGGCCCAGCTTACCTAATTCTCCAATAACGAATGTAAAACACTGTAGAGGCTTTTGCTTAATTATAAAAGTAAATGTCTATTAGAAACAAAACTAACTCTCAAAGCTAAGAGTCTGGTCTCAATATGGATGAAGATTTAGTGACTGAAATGGAGGAAGGACCCACTTTAGCTCCATCTATACCATTAGAAAATGTTCAAGAAATGGTAAGGAATGATCCTTTGCATGATCCTAAAGGATATGTGACGAGTCAAGAAGAATTGGAGAAAGCCAATTATATGCCTCACCTTTCATCTGAGATCTCTGTCATTGATTTAGCATTGCTCTCAAATGGAAACAAGGAGGAGTTGTTAAAATTTGACGTAGCATGCAAGGAGTGGGGTTTCTTTCAGGTAATGTTAGAAATATAATATAATACTATTTTATGTATCTTTACATAAAAACTTGAGCTTTTGGACTACGTAATTAGTCCATGACATTGCCATATACCCATGCAAAAACGAGGTATTTGCTTGGTTTTCATCAAATACTAATGTTGCTTGAGATTGCAATTAACATTTGCTTGTTGATAGTAAATCATGGTGTTCAAACAGAGCTTATGCAGAAAATGAAGGATGCAACATCTGAGTTTTTTCAATCTTCCAATAGAAGAGAAGAACAAGTAGGCAATGGTTTCAAATGAGACACATGGTTATGGGAAGGGTTATGTAGTTTCTGGAGAGCAGACACTTGACTGGTCAGATTCACTGATGTTAATCACATACCCTACCCGGTGCAGAAAGCTTCAATTTTGGCCTAAAACTCCAGAGGGATTCATGTAAGTACTCCTCACAAGTGATAAATATGAATCTGTTTGGATAAGCTTTTCCAGAAACACTTTTAGAAAAAGAAAATAAGAAGAAGAAAAATTAAATGAGTTTCTCTATAAGCTAAAATTAACTTATGCATAAAATTATTTGTAGAAGTTTTCTTTTATAACTTCTTTAAAAGATCATTTTTAACTTATAGATAAGCTAATATGAATTTATGGAAAAGTTTATTTCATTTTTTTTCTCCTAAAAATGCTTCTGAATAAGTTTATCCAAACATGTTGGAGAATTAGGTAAAGAAGACTTTGAACTTAAAAAGTAGTACCAGAAGATAAAGTTATTTAACTATTCACACTTAAAGTTTATTTCATTTGCAATCATGGCAGATATGGAGTAATGGCAAATACATGAGTGTAGAGCACAGAGCAGTCCAAATAATTTCTTATGCATTATTTTTGTGCTCACAGCATGACGGGGAAGTTGAGCCACTTGATCATATGATAGATTCTCAATTTCTCATAACCCCAAGTTGTTTCAGAAAGTAAGGTATGGAGCTTATTTGAGACTATCTCTGAAGAGGAAGTTGGAGGGAAAAACACACCTAAATGTGGCAATGTTAAAGGATTCTGATCTAAGGAATCAAGATGATTAAGAAAAGCAAACGCCCAGTAAGAGAAATGAGAAAAGAAAAGAAAGTTTGAAAGTACTCCCCCATGCTGATTTACCAAGTGTGAATTGTGTTTGTATAATAATAAATGTTATATTTTGAACAGTGTATAATAATAAATGTCATATTCATCTAGAGTCTCTACTCACTACTTAATCCAAGCCCATGTAACTGAAATTAAGACTTCATTGTGAACCAACCTCTGTAACGTAATATCTGCAGTTATTATTTCCACAAAGCTTGCAATCCCCATCTGAGTTTTTTTTTCCTGAGTAGCTCGTTTTTGAAATTGAGCACTGTGAATATGAACACGACTCTGTGCAGGGACGGATTCAAGGAGGGCATGCGCCTCAAACCCCCACGCGCCCCCCCCCCCCCCCCCCTTTTGACCTTTGTGTGTATATAAGAAAAAAAAAATTTAAAATTTAAAATATTTATAAAGATAAATATATAAAATAGATTTTAGTTAATATTCACTTTAAAAAAATTAGTAGTAGAACATACTTTTAATTTTATCATAAAACTAATAATAAAATAATTTTTAAATTTATTATTTATTAAATAATTATTTCTTAGAAGTTAAATATTTAAATAATTATGTAAAAAAAATTGACTCCCGCTTTCATACACTCTGAATCCATCCTTATCTGTGTGAAAATATCTATAGCACATGAACAAAAAATACCCCAAGAGATCGCAACTTTTCTCCCAATAATTTGAGTCACCAACACCAACAGAAATATAATATAAAATTAGTTAAAAATATATTTTGAATCCCTCTAAAATATATGAAATCTATAATTAGTGTCTCTATAGAATTGATTTTATGTAAAAATTCAAAATAGTAACTTACTCAACATATATCATTTATACTTAAAATTTATTCTAGTCTTAATATACAAACAAAATAGTTTGAATTTTTCTCTTAAAATGTCATTTCTAAAAACAATATTTTTTGTTTGGAATTTAGCTAAAAAGCAGGAAAAAGAACTAGCCAGAGACAAGACAAGGAGACACAATTACTAAGAGTAAAAAAAAAAAAATTTTTAGGTGCATTTGGAGCAAGACATTTTCTTGCTCTGATCTATTTATTGTTTGTCATGTAATTTACCTAAAAAAAATAAAAATTGTCATTAATCTACTTAGAAAAATTAAAAATTGTCACTAATGTAGGAAATAATAATGACTCACAATGCTGACATGACAAACAATAAATAGATCAGAATAAGAAAAATGTCTTACTCAAGATGCACCTAAAAATTTCTCAAAAAAAAAAAAAAAAACAAGGCAATTGTTCAAATATCAAAAAATCCTCCACCAAACTACACCCCCTATTGGCTAAAATATCTGAACATTTGTTAGTCTCCCTATAAACATGATTAATCTTCACTCTCCAATTTGAATTAATCAACTCACGAATAGCTACAATGAGACTCCAACAGAGGTACAACCAGCCTTATCCCCTTTAAAACTAGTGACCACTGCCTACGAGTCCACATGAACTTCAACAACCCTTATACCCTTCCATTTAGCCACAGACAACCCAATGTGAACCCCCTAAAGCTCAGCCATAAAAGAGTTAGCTATACCAACCTTCTTAGAGAAATCGCAGATCCACCTCCCATGAGAATACCTGAAAATACCTCCACACCCAGCAATCATATCCTCCTAGATCATGAACTGAACTATCTGTATCTTCAAGCGGCAACCAACCAATCATCACATCCTTAACTGGGTTTGACAAAGAATTAAGAGAAGAAACTTCCTTAAAAAAATTCCAGTTTTGAAGAATCACCTCCCCCGGCTTGTGAGGACAAATAAAGTTAATCCTAATCTAGTCTTTCAAATCCAGAGAAAAGAATAAAAAACGGCAATCAGGATGCACTATATGATACCACACTTGAGCAGCCAATTAAAGGACAGTCCCGCAACACATGCAGAGCTGTCTCTTCAATCTGGAGACAGTGAAAGCAATTAGGAGATCCTCCCGTCCACCTTGATCCTCCAAACATTCTTCCAAATACTATCTATCATCCACCAATTGCTGGAAAATATTAATATTATGATAAGCACTCGAAACAGTAAAATCCCCAAGTTTATTCCCCGGCCACTTTCTGAGGCACAGGAGGAAAGAGACCAAAGATGCGTGAGCTAGATTCTGAGGCACCGACTGCTGAATTAGGGCTCTATTCCAATTTTTTCCCTCTACCACCAGATCCTTAACCCTTAAGTCATAAATGTATCCAGAATTAAATCAACTTCATTACTCAACCTTATATCAGGAGCCACCCACTTATGCTCCCACACCTTAACATAAGCACTATTCCCCCAAAACCCAAAATTCTCCTTCCACAACGAGGCCAAATATTTTTTAGTTTAATAGAAATTCTTCCAAAATTATTTTTTTCAATGTCAACTTTTTAAAATCAACCTACTCCTGTACTATAAATTAGAATAAGAGTGAGACTCTCATTATCCTTATTCTCTCAATTCGATATTCTCAATATTGTTCACCTTCTATCTTCTAGCTGAACATTTCACACACTACCATAGCAAAAAACAAATTCTTATCAATTTCTAAGTTATCTTCCCTTCATCTTTATTTGTTTACTTGATCTTCTATCATTTTCAATTTATCCTCTTTTATCTCTATTTCTAAATTGAATTTAATAATATTTTTTGAAAAAAAATCACTAATAATTAAAAATAACCTTATATCATAATTTATATCATTCTTGAATATTCGATTTCAAGTTAAGAGGTGTCTATACAACTAACCAACTCCTTAAAGTAATACAAGAACTTCTCCACCAAATCACTAGAAGTACCCGATAACACTCTACCCTGAATTACGTCCATTGCCTCCATCAAAAAATAGAACTGACTAATCCTATGGCAAAGGATCAAGAAACTCAACACCATTATTCTTAAACAACTTCTTGGAGTTAGCCTTTTTTTTTTTCACACTACTATAGATATGAAAGTTATGGAAAAAATTGGATTCAATTGTCAACTACTTCTATTGAAAATAGGATTGACCATGAATTCAGATGAATTGACACAGTATTTTGTAAGAATATAATTATCTTAAATAAATTTACTATTTCTTATTACAAATCCAAAACATAATTTATATATTCAAATATATTTTACTCATTCAAATTCTAATACATATAAATGGCAATAGACATTGGCAACAGTTTTCATAGTTTCAAAGGCACACTTTGCTTTCAAATACAAACACATTAAATGAATGTTATGCTAAGCCCAAGTTTTACCTCTCAACTAATTTATTAAGAGTAAATTACAAATGTTTCTCCTGATATTTAAGAAAATTACACATATCTTCCATACTTTTGAAAAGTCTACACATATCTCCCCTGATGTTTAAGGAAATTATATACGTCTCCCTTCTGTTTTTAAAACCTAAACAAACTCCCTAAATGTTTTCTAAGCATTTGACAATAGCAAATCATGTATGTTGACAATTTTGATTAAAAAAAGGTTAAAATAAGTTTTTCATCTTCATAAATATGAAAATGTTCTAAATCCATAACCACAAAAAAAAAATTGTTTATTTTTCGTCCTTGGAAATTTTTGATTTGTTACTTTTTGGTCCGGAGGTATGTTTGGGTACATCCCAACCTACATGTGTATTGTTGTAAAAAGTGTTAGGTTTTTAACTTTTCTACACCGGTTTATTCCCGGAGCTAGATTTGGATACATCCAAACCTACATGTATGTTTTTGTGAAAAGTGTAAGGCTTTTCAACTTTTCTATATCAGTTATACATATAAACGTGTAAAAAAGTTGAAAAATCTGACACTTTCTATAACAACATATACGTAGGTTTGAATATATCCAACCTAGCTTCAAACCAAAAAGTAAAAGATTTAAATTTTGTGAGTACAAAAAATAGATAATTTTTTTTGCAATGATGGATTTTAAACATTTCTATATTTATGAGGACAAAAAACATATTTTAGTCTTTTTTAATCAAAATTGTCAATGTACGTAACTTATTAGGGTTAAATATTTAGACAACATTTAGGGGGTTTGTATAGATTTTAAAAACAAAAAGAAGACGTGTATAATTTTCTTCAACCTCAGGAAAGACGTGTAGGTTTTATAAAGGAGGAAAGACATGTAATCTCCTTAAACCTCAAAATAGACGTGTATAATTTACTCTTTATTAAAATATTCAATTTGTTCTTTGAAACCCAATTAGTGTCTACAGTCTCTAAATTGAGCTACAATTAGCCAGTGTTTCACATCTAACATGAAACTTGCCTAGCCAAAAATAAACTAACATCCTTACCTTAGATAAGCGAAAATAAAAAGCAACAGCAAAAAAACAAAACTAACAAAGTAGAAAGAACAAGAATGTAAAAGTTTCAGGTCTCAGTTGTGTCTAAACTTATTACAATCTCTTCCATAGAAGAGATAGGTAGTTTGCTCCCTGAGCTCAATTTGTGCACATCTTGGCTTGAACAAATGAAGATTCTTCTCACCATATTACAGAATTCACTGAAAGAACATAATGATAATACCAATCAATATATATGGTATTTATATTAATAGTGAGAAAGAAGTTGTTAATAATTGGTTCAT
Source organism: Glycine tomentella (assembly GCA_007407185.1). Lineage (NCBI taxonomy): Eukaryota > Viridiplantae > Streptophyta > Magnoliopsida > Fabales > Fabaceae > Glycine > Glycine tomentella. The sequence continues at coordinate 53,553 of PYAF01006193.1, read as the reverse complement.
ATAAAGAAGGAAGTTTAATGATGTTTAGTTTACAATATTATCTATTCTATCAACAAAGAAAGTAGGCATTCTCCACTTTTTCATCCCAAAATTACCAGACTTATTGTAATTTAACTTTAGCATGCATTACAATTAAACAAATAGTTATAACATATACGGTGATCAACAAAAATATTAAAAATGCTGTTACCTAATCATCATATTACACTTCCCCTCTTCACTATTCCCATTAAGCTTCATCCATATCTAATTCTTCTTTTCAATCTCTCTCGTGCTTTCCTTTTTTCCCTCATATATTCTTTTTTAATAGTAACATTCGTCCCAAATAAACCAACAACATCTCTAAAACTTCTCTCTTATATCCTTCTTCCATTTTACTAACAAGTTTGTACTTATGTTCCTATTTAGTTCTAAAGCTTGAAGATTCTTCCATTTTACTAACAAGTTTGTATTTATGTTCCTATTAAGTTCTAAAGCTTGAAGAGTAAAAGTCCATGATTCTTAATAACTTCTACATCTGCAATTTTTTATATATAATATAATTTTCTTATTTCATTCCACTTTCTGCACTACTCGTTTTCTTAACAGCACTATACATTACTGTGTATAAAGAGATACTCACGGCCATGGATCATCACCAACAAGCATCATATCCCCTTCATCATCAGTGAAGACAATTTCCCACTTATTCCTGTGTTGAAGTTGTCCCTTTATGTCAAACATCTTCTCCAATTCATCTACAAGTTGATCATATCCATCCAATGTGGTCAAATCCACGGCACGACCCACTGCAACCCCCTGAATTTGGACCTTTTTGACATGTTTTGAAACAAAAAGCTTACTTCAGTAATTTTTCATACAAGACTATAAAACACTAACTTCATTATCTAAATAAGCAACACATGTGTCATGTCAAGCACCTTAGTGCAATTTCTGCTACAAACTTGTTTGCTTTGAGTCTCTTTGGGAGATAGTTGTAGCTGTTCTTGGTTCCATTCTTTAGAAGCCTTTGAGATATCAGACTCATGGTTTACATCAGTTTTCCACTCAGAGGCAAGTCCAGATGCATTCTCTGCAAAAAGAGAGTTGTTCCTTGCATGATCAATAAGGTCAATCCCAAACAATCTATAACTTGTAGTAGCCTCTACTTTGTTGATCTCCTTGTCAACCTGGTCAAGGAAGTGATCATTGTTCAATCTCTCTGAGTGAGGTTTCGAAATAGGCCAAGCTGAGATGCTCTTTCTATCATCAGTTGTGTCATGATGTAATTGAGAAGGAGAAGATAGCCAACTTGCTTCTGTCTGATTCATTGATATACCATTGTTGCTGCTTTTACTGTTATGATGCCACATATGGGAACTACTGTCACTCCTTTTGATTTCGGCCATGACACTAAGTCTTGCCATATCAGACTGTGTCAGTCCAGCATCCCAGAAAGTAGGGGCAGCTAATGGTGTGTCTCCTTTGGAAATGAAATGCAAGTGTCAAGAAAGATTGATCAATACACGAATTCGAGAGTGAAACATCAATTTGGACCCCGAAGTTAGCACCACTTGGGACTTTGGTCCTTGATATTATGAAAAACAATTTATTCTGTGAATTGACACCACTAGTCAGTTTAGTCCTTGATATTATGAAAGGGAAAATTTAGTACCTGACTTTAGCTATAGTCAAGGACTAAATCCTCTTTGTTACGGACCAAATTGATTGATAATGTCAATCATAGAAACTAAATTGACCCATTACCAAAGTTAGGAATTAAATTTGTTTTTTCATAATGAAGAACCAAATTGATTGGTAATACTGATATCAATTTCAATGACAAAATTGATGTTTTACTTAAAATTGGAAAGGATTAAAAGAGGTAATTCCTCACCAAGATCTGCAAGTTCATTTGCTTGCCGTGGCCTTTTATTCTTTATAGCAGCAGGTTGAGATGATGTAGTAGAAACAGAAGCCAGAATGGGTTCTATCTCCCATGGTAAAACTCTATCAGGTCTTGGAAAAGATGCAGGTTCATCCCATTGAACCTGGAAGTAGATGACAAGAATAGATGAATACCACACAACAACAAAAATAATAGGACAATAGCATAGTCAAAGATGACAATACCTTAAGAGATCGCCAATTTGAATTTACCCAGTGGGGGGAAATATCCTCTACTCCGACTACTGTGCCCGAAAATCTGATAAACCATGTTTTAGAATATCTAATGAAAATGTCACACTCACAAAGACACAAACTATAGCAGTAAATTTTAGTACCTTTTGTAATTTTCAGGGGATTCATCCCCTTCAAACCTTGTCTTGAATCTCATACCAACATTACATTTTTGATTGATAGCCTCCAAATACTTGTTCACACTTACAATGAACTGGCTTGTCCTAAGAAAAACAATTCTCCATGTCAATAATCATATTGATTACTCTAATAGTAACATCTGAGTTTCTACTTCCTAGATATTTTTGCAACAATTAGAAGTTCTACCTTGGCTTATAATGTACAATAAAAAGAGTCTGAGTTGCTACAGCATGAGATGCAGTTGCAAGAACTCCTAGGTGCATGCTCTGACTAGAAATCACAGATGATGGCATGCTGCTCTGCACAGGAGCAATGCGCCTCACTCCAACCCGCAATTCTCCATTGTTCCCTCTACACACAAAATCTTATTTGAATAAGGCTTGCACAGTCAAATAGATAAAAAATTCTTCCATGATTTTATCAAGGTTTTAAATTGTAGTCACTAATGCAGCTTTATTGCGATAACTAATATTGCAGAAAACTACAGAAAAAAATGTGGTTGATGTGGCTACAATTGCAGTCACAAACACCCCAAAAACATTGATGATTATAGCTTTAATTCCAGTTGTGGATGGTTTTGTAAAACCCTTGGATTTTACGGTAGAAGATATCTGCTGAACCATGTGAATGAAACCAACAAAAGTGAAAAAAATAAAATCAAATTTGCATACCTCAGAAACACAAAGGTGTCTCCAGCAACTAATCTCTTGGAAGTCACAAAAGTACTCCATCCAGTTGTGAGCAAGTGTCTACGTGGCTGACCTGGATAGAAAGGAAAATAGATTGAAGGCAAAAACATTAGGCCACTAGTAAGTAGTAACCACAAACCAGAAGGAGCCAAATGAAAATTCCTCACATCCTTTACCTCTAAATATATGCTTAAAGTGCCATTCATAGCCCTGAAGATCCTTGGCAACCAATTCCTGAGTTGGGGTTGATTTAGACATGTCCTGAGACGAAAAACAAAACAGTTTGTAGTAAACATCACAAGGCAACCTAGATTTGGTGTTGGAACCAAAATAAAATCAATAAAAAGTTAAACCAAAGAGATAGTAGTATTACCAATGCTGGAAGGCATTCAGTGGCATGCTTCCTGAGGACAGAGAAGCCACCATGGGTGCTTGTATCAGAGGCAGTTAAGACCTTGCAGAAGGAGTGAACTCTTGGCCTTGGA
>PYAF01006193.1:12998-45276 GCA_007407185.1 Glycine tomentella | reverse complement strand
CCCATAACATGCAGGACTAAAAAACTAAGCATTTTATATACTTCTTTCGATTTCAATTATAAGAAGGAAAAAAAAAAAGAAGATATATTTCATATTTATTAAGAAAATTAGTTAATTTTATTAAATTGTGTCATTTTAATTAAAAAATAAATATTTCTTGTAAACGATCCTCATTAGAACTTAATATGAAATATATATAAAACAATATCTTTGACCTTATTAAATGAAAAGTATTTTAAAGAGAGACTCATTAAATAAATCATAGATAATTAAAATTTGTTTATATTTAAGACCTAAAAATTAGGAACTTTGCTTGTTTATATTCGAGATCGGAAAAAATGATAGACAGAACTTTAAAAATAAATAGTTATTGCTATCATTAAGGACTATTAGTACAATATTCAATATATAAATGGGTCTTGTTAATCAATGTGCTTTTGGAATATTGATTAAAGAATTAAAAAAAGAAGTATCTATCATATAAAATATATGAGAGCGTAAAATAAATTATAAAAAACATAATTTTATGTATTTCAATAAAAATATTTCTCCTTTTAATTTTTTAACTAATTCTAAGTACAATATGTATAATTAATTGTCATAGCATTCATATTAGTATCTCTAGAAGAATGATCAAATTTCTAGTGACCACTCACCAAACCAACCCATGTAGTACTAGTAATATATATTTTTTATACATGTATTTAGTATTTATGTATAAAAAATGCACATTAATAAAATTAATTTAAAAATATTTAATAGGATATTAAATATAATTATATTAAAATTAAGTAAGTATATTTTAAAATGATTTTTTGAGTAGATCATATGTTTACAATTATTTTCATCAAATTATTTTCTCACATATTTTATTTTTATAATGTAATAAGTATAATTTTATTTGTAACACAAAATTAAATTAATGTATTTTACAAAATTAAAAATAAAATATATGCTATTGTAATTTACATAGATATAAAACATTTTAAATATGTACATATATTAAATTAAATATATTAAATAATTTTTAAAAGTAAATATTTAAAATTAAATAATTATTTTAAATATATTTTATTTGGTTTTTCCTACTTCTATTTAATAAATATATAAAAGATAATAATAATTAAAAACAATAAATCATTATTTTAAAAATTCATAATTTTTCAAAATGTTTTCGATACAGATGACTATAACAAAGTTAAAATATCGATGTAACAATGTTAAAATATTCAAATAAAATTTATACAATTAAATCAAAGCAATAATTATATAAAATTAAAGTTTTGAGCGGACTGTTCAAAAACTTCTAGATAGATAGATTTTGAGTTTTGCACTTTTTAACTTTGCTTGTGTAAAACGGATGGCGCGTGTAACGGCAGTGGAGTAATAAGAACCTGTTGGATTGGTACGGCACATTGAACAGCGTGAGGTTGGCGTAGCGGAACGGAAACTTAACGGACTTGTGACGAGAAGTCAGTCACCGTTAGTACCCATCCCTTTTCATGTCTTCTTCCAAGCAGGCAACAGCGGCGGCAGTGACAGTTTTGTCATTTTCTTTTCATGGGTGCCACTTTTGGTTACTGACAGCAATTGTGTTTTAATTTCACAATTTTCATCCTATATACTAGTATTTTCATAACATGTACCTATATTATAGATTTTATTGAATAAAAGTATTTTTAGAAAATATATTTATGTTTTATATATTTTATAAATCGTATCAATAAAAATGATAATTCTTTATTTAAATAATTTGTTTTGTATTTTATTTTCAATTATAATATCTTGTTTCTTTAATTTATTACTAGTATAATTTAAGCTATAGCCTTTTAATATTAATAAAAACTTATACTTTATTATCTTAATTTATTTTATTAATTATATTCAGATTTAATAACACTATTATAAAATAAAATAAAAAACTTGTTCATTTTCTTAACAAATAAGGGAATGATGGAAGTATAAAGAGATAAACGAAAGATAAAAATAAATAATAGGATAAAGAGAAATAAAAAGTGTGTAAGAATAATATAGTTTTTATTTTTTTTTTATAATGATTCTGAATATTGGTGATAATTACGAACCTTGCCACTCAGCTTTGTGGCCCAACTAAGGACGTCATCATCAGCCTTTGTACGGGTCCAACATCTTTTTCTTATCTCTTCCTCCTTTTTTCTTTTGTTTCAGGTTTAGCAAGACATTTTCCAGGCAGAAAATAAAAGAAATATGATTTAGCAAAACTTAGTTTGGTGGTCCTCCTCCACTTTTATGAAGAACTTAATAATGATAATAATAAATCATGAAAAGATTAATAATGGTAAGAATGTTTTTATAATTTTTCTTAATTTTAAAAATTTATATTTTAATTAAATTATTAAAAATGCTATAAATTTAGAAATTAAAATATTACTTAAATTATTAAATTTATAAAAAGAAGTAATATTTTTTAAATATAAAGTATCTTATAAAATATTAATATTTTTTTTGTTCTTGTAAGTTGTAACCTAACATCTCTTAAAGAAAAATAAAGTAATTCTGTAAATAAAAGAATAATTCATTTTAATGGATAAATTTATTTGAAATATTTAATAAGTAAAACTCAATTGAAAATAAACATCAAAAGAAAAATCTAAATTCATTTTTCACATAATACATTTTTTAAAATAAGTTAGATCTCTTAATTGTAAAAGATGTTTTAGGATGACACTATGGAGCTTTGATAAATTTGTAACTGATTTTAGGTGTAGGTTCTTAAAGTTGTCATTAATCTCCTAGGTGTCCTTGACTGTTACAAGTGGATTGTTAGGACTTTTTAGATTGAGATTTTTTTTTGTTCAATAATTTAGATTGAGATTTTTAAAATTAAGAAAATCATATAATATTTATAAAAATAAATAAAAGATGCAGTAATAAATAAAAAAATAAAAGATTAAAATTTTATTTGTGAACATTTAATTTTCTTGAATTTATTTTAAAAATGTTAAATTAAAAATATTATTAAAACAATTACCTTTTATCTCTTCTTTTTCTTTAAAATCACATTTGCAAAAGTAAAAGAAAATAACTAATCAAGACATCAAGTATTGGTTGTTTGACCTCCACATCATCGAAGAAACAAGCAATTGGTCTTGGATTTGGAGGCTTCATATACCAGGGGCTATTTGGATAAATTTGTCCACAAATAAAAAGGTAAAATGATTTTTAGTAAAAAAGTAACATTAATTAAAATCTTCCCGATAAGTTAAAATTAATTTAGACACTTAATAGAATTCTTCTGTCAAAAGAGAACTTTGTAAGAATTCTCTCATTTAACCTTTTTAAAAGTTAAATTAGATTGAATAAATTGATTTGAGTTTCATAGAAAAAATTAATTTATTTTACTTTTTTTCTCTAAGAAACTATGAGAACATTAATTCAATCAGAATCCAAAGAAAATAAAGTTATTTATTCTGCTTATGTGCAACGATTTTCGTATTATGAGGAAGCAATTTTCGTATTTTTTTTTTCCAAGAGAAGCAATTATTTTTAATAAAATTCACTTTGGGCGCAACCTACTCTAGCGTTCTACATGTTATATAAATTAATATTTTTTTTAATGTTGAACCACATGTATTTTTCAAAGAAAATAATTATGTTCAAATCGAATAAGATCATTGTATAATTATCTCTATTTGAGGATATTTATGATCTAAAATAGAAAATATTTATATAAATCAATATAATTATATAAATCTTCAATATATATATATATATATATATATATATATTCATATTAGCATGCACTATTACGATTTAAAAAGAAATTTGAGATTTCAGTTGTGTAGTTAGCAACTAAAAGGATTCAACTTTGCTTAATCATCGTTAAGAAATACTGGTACAATTAATTAATATGAGGGCAACTACCCCTCTCTAATTGCTAAGGTTTTCAGAGATTTTTTGGTTAAAAATTTGTCAACTGAAAAACATTTTTTTATAGTCACATAGGATGAAACTTTCATGAGAGACTTGATCCAGCACGAATCGTCCAAAATAAAAACTAAATTGCAATTTCATCAATTAGTCATTCAAATATTATAATTAAATTAATAGTCTTCATAATTGATATATTTAATAATTCAAAGAGTTTATTTCAAATAATTGAGTAATGTTAATCCTCAAATAAATAATCCGCGAGTCTCCCACTTGCATAACATTAATCAAATATTATAGTTATGGAGTTATTATCAATTACGATAAAAGTACATGTCAATAGTCCAAAAATTTATAAGTTATAACACTACGGAGGATAATTAATATCTAATAGCGATATATCATAAACTTATATCCCATACAAAATACTGTCATAAATAAGAAAAAGTATAATCGAATAAAACCAATATCCAATCCCAACAATCAATCTAAAAATCTTAATATAATGTAATAAAATATGTGATTATAAAGTAAACCGGTACATATCTCATAAAAATAGAGTTTATTGTCTTAAACTTTCACTCAAATATTAAAATAAAATGAAATTCGTCCCTCATCTTTTGTCACAATACTTAAAACATAATTCAAAAGTAATAAAAGGACAAAAAAATCCCTAAAAAGTACAATTTATTTTTCATTGTAGACCAAATTCAAAAGGTCGAATAACTTAAATGATAATATTAACATTCTTTTACCCTAAATGATAATAAATAATTAAGTTTATGAATTAAAATTACAATACATAAATTTTCATATCTTACATAAATGTATTATTTTATTACTTCAATCTATCCTGTTAGATGAAAATTCGTATGTTTTGTATCATTTGCCTTAAAATTAAATAGCCTCTAGTATCAATTTTGACTTCTATAATATGTGAGGAAAACACTTCGGGCAATTATTTTTAACATTTTGCTTCTTCCAGAAGTAGAAAAGAAGCACACTTTATTTTATTTGTATTGTTTCACTTCTTTTCATGGGTTCGAGTAACCAATGCACCTAATCATTGTCCTTCTTTTACGTTTGGCTCTGGTGGATAAATAGCAACGGTGTGGATAAGCATTCTTTTAGGAAAAATGGCATCAGTAGAGACAAATGAAAAGGCCAATCACAGTTTACTTATGTGTGTTCGGCTGTCTTGTTTATAACTAGAAACCAAAGTGGAATATCTTATGCATAACCTTATTACTCGACACATGTCTTTCTGACAATAACATTAAAATGAACTGTGCCTTAAATTACCACTGTCCTTTTCTTAAACGATGTGGTTGAGACTTCACAAGGGAGAGGTAATATTAAGCCAAGATGAAGGATAACTTGCGTTAGACTTTGTACGTACATTTCGTTTAAATTTAAACAATTAATCATAGATATTACTATAAATTAACAAGAATGTATCTGTTATTAAAAAGGTCCAAAAATTATTTATCAAATTTATTACATAAAGAAAAAGAATTTAATGAAACTATTATTATAACTATTGTTTTTGTTATTATTATTATTATTATTACCAATAAAAATTCAGCTATTATCATATTTGTCAAGTGTGTGATTTTTTATTTTTTTAGTTTAGTCAATATAAAATAATTGTGAGATGTAAAATAGTTATGGTGACTGAAGAGTTATAAAAGAGAAGATGGAATGTTTTTTTACTATATTATTAGTGTAATTTTGTTAATATTTAATTTCTGTCCAAGAATATGATTAATGATTTTTTGTGAAATATTTTCCTTAATCATTTTATTTATATATGTAGTGTTTGAATATAACATTTTACTGAAAGAATTAAAGTTTAGTTTTACTAGAACAATCATATTAATTATGTATACTAAATAAGAATATTCCTTTATTAAACTAGAAAAAAAAGTTGAGAAATGATATAAAATGGAAGTACCCACAATGATGATCATGGATAGGTTATTATTGTGGTTGCGCTCTATATGCTTCTAAGGGACATGCTGCTGATTCGCCCACCACCACCACCACCACGTCCTCAAATCAGGAATGTTTTTTTAGCTTTTTTTTAAACCTCAACAGACTAAAGACAATGAAGTTTAAACCATAGTTTAATCACTATGCAATGAATTTACACTTGGTTGAAGGTGTGTGTAGGTGAGAGAAAGAGAGAAGTACTGTTTCTGGTGGGCATTGTAATTTAGTATGCATACCCCATGTGGTGACAACTTGGTTTGGTTGGTTTTTCTTAGCTAGCCTTGGCCAGCACAATCAAGAGATTTCATTTGGAGTTAAACTATTTTTTTTTTTAATTTGATTTCTCACATGTCTCCTCCTTCAAAAGCCATCATGTTTTAGGTATGGTATAACACTAAATATGGACATCTCTCTTAATGAAAATTTGAACCTTAATCCACCATGTTGTGAAAGACTAACCCTTTCAGCTAGACTTAACACCCCTTTTTTCTTTTTTTTTTCTTTTTTTAAGAAAACTGATTCAAGTGTCTATTAATTAGCAAATTTTTTAGGTACTTATTTTAATTAGCAAATTGACTTAGTAGTTTCTATTCTTAATTGAAAAACTTGTTTGAATGTTCAGTAAATATTTTTTTTTTAGTAGTTTCTAATATTTTTTGAAACGCTATTTGATTAATGTTTTTTAAAATGTTAGTTTTTAACTCCTAATTTTTTTATATTTTCTTTCATTTTTATCCTCAATATATATATATATATATATATAATTTCCTAGTTATCATTTTTAAATAAATCATAATTTTATTATTTTTTTTATTTTACACTTTTTAATTACTTCGACAACTAACTTTACCGAACTATTATAATTTAATAAATTAATTTTTTAACTTTCAATTACCAATTTACTTTTCAGTTTTCAAAAATTAGTTTTGTTCAACATAATCTTAGAGCCTTAGAGTGATGATGTCACTCTATTTCATCTAGATTTAGTGATGAAGGAAACTCATCTTACATTTTTTGTTAAGAGTGGAAATGCAATTAACATAATTTATAGTATTAGTTGGGTGCCTTTCTTTTTAATAAATCAGTGAATAAATAAGCATATTCAATTAGGAACTACGGATTCATGTGAGGACAATCATGGGCAAATGGGAGAAGGTTTTATTGGCTTTGTGGGTGGTGGGAAGCTTAAGCATTTCATTGTTTTATGCTTGCACACATTTGGTCACGAGCAATTAAATTAAAAAAATAAATACATACGTAAGTTGAATATTTGGTGAACCAAGTTGACCAACCTACTTTTGACCTTATTTTACGCCCTGCCTGTTCCACCTTCTTTTTTAGGTATAGACTATATATAGTTGAGTATTGACTGGCCCAACTTCTTGTCATGCCTCAATTACCCAAGAAAGAACCAAGGCATGCACTGGTAAGTGGTAACCTTAGTTACTTTTACTCCCTCTTTATATAACGGCTTGTGCTTGGTTTCTTATTTTGTGAATTTAAACACAACAAAAGGTAAAATAGGTTCAATTATTTGAAGAATAATAAAAAAAAAAGCCTAAAGAGGTGATCCCATACATGCATCATTTCCATCATGTTCTTTTAACAAATACCCTTCACTTAAAGTACTATCATCGAGAAATGGATTTCTGACCGTTTTGTTTATTTGTAGGTAGAAATACCTTTTTGAAAGAAAAAAAAAGTATGACTACAATGAGATTTGAATTTATAATTACCTTTCTTTTATGAATGGATTGTCCAATGACGTCGATTCAAGTGAGGCATTTATAGTTTTCAAGGTGTAATTACTAAAAATTTGGAGTCGAGTGATGTCAGGGTCAACGTGGTCAAGATTAGCTCTATGATCTTGCATGTCGGACTAGGAGTACTCTTTGTTAGGAGGACGAGAAGGGGCACCTGCAAAACAAAGGACTCCGATGCTCAAATAAGTATGTGAGTTAGGTGATGATGAGAGATATGAAAACGGTGAGATAGAATTTGGTACTTATAGAGTGGAGTAGGAGTTACAGGTCCTTATTTGTAGGAGTTGTTACAATGGTGTAACAACCCTTGCAGATAATTACTACCTTTTAAATAATAGTTAGTAGATAATTGTAGCTTATAGATAATGGGGATCTTATAGATACTTGAGTACCTTCCACTTGATAAGGAGGTTGCAACATTATTGTTAATATTCAAATAATGAGGTATTAGAGATAACCTGTTCAGCCCAGTAGCTTGACTGCTAAGGGCGAGGTGTCTATGCTCTTGTGCCAAGGCTGACATGGAGGGCTGACGCGAGTGTTAGAGTGTCACGTCTCTTGCCCCTGTATATTATGGACCCTGGATAGTACATAAGCGCCCCAAGCTCTAAGCCAGCTTGCAGGCGAAAGAGGTTATCTGATGTCGAGGGAGATTATCCGACGTCGATGGAGATTGTTCGGTGTCGAGGTTAGTAGCCTTGACAAGTAAGAGGGTCGCGAGTTGGTCGAGCTCCCAAGTGTGGACAAATGTTGTCCAATGTCAATGGTGATAACTTTGATAGGTGCAAGAGTTGTAGGTTTGTAAAGCTTGTCAAGTCCCACAGCCTAGATAAGTGTTGTCCGGGCTGCTTCTATTGAATTGTCCAAGGTGGACACATTTTTCGTCTTGCAGGCAAAGTCAAACGTGTCAGGTGAAGGAAGCTCCTATCTTTGGCAATTCTACCCCTTTTTGACCATTGGAGAATGCATTGAAGACAAGCCTTTCATTTGTCTTTTATTGTGGTGAGTGCAACGCATGGATGTTACTCTTGCATATGTGTCACTTGAGGAGTAGGCACATACTAGAGACGTGGTGTGTGGGGTTGCGTCGTGTTATCGGAGGTACTTTTCACCTCCGTATGAAGGTGTGGCCTTCTGCTGCATTTTTGCTTGTTTTGCAGATATAATGGGTAGTTTCGCATGGAGGCCCTTGGTGAAACAAGTCAGGCTTGCTAGTGGAACAGTGCCACCTTCTGCTGTAGATCCTTCTGTTAGAGAAGGGGGTCAACCTGCTGCTAGGGTTGACCCTAATGATGATGAAATTGTTAAGGTCTCCCCCAACGAACCTTCTTCTATTTTGGTTAAGAGGAAACAAGATGACGACGATGGGGTGTCAGGCCGCAAGAAATCAAGGGCTCATCTCAACCCTCACGCTATGAAGCAGGCTGTTGGGTTGATGTCCAGTTTAGGTCACCCATCTGCTGCTGGTTCGCAGGGTCTGCCTGCGGCTCCATCGGTCGTCTAGGCTATTGTTGCTGCTCCTACTCCTCCTTCCCTGTCTGTTCAGAAGGTTTCGGCTTCTCTTGCTACCATGGTTACTACACTGGTTTCTTCGGCCGGTCCTGCCGTGGCTCCTTAGTCCACCATTGCTAGGCCCTTGCTGAGCACTAGTGTGACGACCACTAGTGCTCCAGAAATTTCGCCTCCTTTTTCTTCTTCAGCTCCACCAGTTCCCCTTTCAGCTGTGTTGGCATCAGCGTCGCCTTCCTCCTCTTCTCACCCCAGTATCTCTTTAGATCACATCTACGCTTCTCGTGATAATGATTCATTATGGGGGTATAGGTTATAAGTCAGAGCAGAAAACCCTAATTTCCTTTGTATCTCCTTTTGATAAAAATATTATTCAGTCAACTGGGGTTCAAAATGTAACTGATTCTTTAAAGGTCTTCCTCCAAAGAAATCTGGTGATTTTGGAGGAAAATGGACAACGACACCAGGAAGCTGTGAGCAAGGTGGCACCCTCAAAGGTTGAGGTTGCCAAGTGGAGGGCCACTGCTCAGACTGTTTGGAGAGTAAAGCGCTCTAAGGTGGCCAATGTTATTGTCTCCTTTGCTGAGGTGGTTAGGTCCAACCATCAGCTATCGTCCAAGGTTGGCGGTGCTTTTGCCAAGTTGTTGCGCACAAGGCTGGAAGGTGACGAGCTGGTTGGATGCTGCAAGGACTTGTTGAAGGAGAAGAATGACTTAGCTGGCAAGGTGGAGAGCTCTGATGCTGAGAAGGATGAGCTAGCTAAGGTAGTTGTTGACCTCGAGACCCAGTTGAAAGAGTCAGAGTCTAGGTTGGAGGAGTCCAAGCTCAGGGCGTTAAAGGAGAGGGAGGCCAACAAAGAGCATGAAGATGAGTTGTTGGTGTACAAGAAGGAGGTAGTAGAGCAGCATGAAAAGGGCTTTTATAAAGCCGTCAGGCAGGCCAAGTTCTTCACTAAGGATTTTGACTTGGATCTTTTTGACCCTTTCAAGGACGTGAAGGACCGTCAACTGCTTGACAAATAAAAAATATCAGTTGAGGAGCCCATGTTTAGGCCACTTTTTCTTTACTTTTCTTTACTAGATTTTTTGCTGTAATGATTGTGTAATTTTGACAATGATTATTCTTCTTTAATACATATGCTTTCCTTTGTTGACGAATTTTGCTCTGTTGTATGTCTTGTATGTTGTTGCCTTTTGTCTATTCAATGCTCCGTGGTAGTGAGGATAGACCGCCTTGATGAGAGTGAGATTTTGGATGACGTATGAAGCAAGACTTTGACGACTCTGTATGAAATAGAGAACTAGATGACACGAGATCATCCCATGTTTGATTTCAACCTGGTTAAAGGTCTTATAAATCATCTGCTAACACTTTCTTTCACTTTGCAAAGCTTCTCCCCTAATGCTTATGAGGAGTTAGTTTGATTTTCACCTGGTTGAAGATCTTGCCAACTAGTCTGGTGGTATCTCCTTTTGCCTTGTAGAACCCAGACCTTTGATTTTCACTTGAGTCTTCTTTTTTTTTCCACATTTGAGGATGCAACTTTCAAGGCTATACTCTTTTGCTTTTTATTTGCATCTTCAGCATGTGTTAATTGAGACAATTCTAATTCATACTCAAGTAGCTTACCAAATAGTGCAGCCATGGACATCTTTGAAAGATTTTTTGACTCCTTGATTGTTGTCACCTTTGGTTGTCATGGTCTTGTTAGGCACTTTAAGATCTTGATGTTTAATTCTTCAGCATCAAATGTCTTTCCAAGACCAAGAAGATGATTTACAATGTGTGTGAATCTAATTTGGAGTTGAGATATGTTTTTTGTTGAGTTCATCTTGAACATTTCATACTCATGAATTAAGGAATGCTTCCTTGACCGTCTAACTTCATATGTGCCTTCATGAGTAATCTCTAACATCTCCCACATCTCCTTAGTGCTTTTACACCTAACAGTTCTGAAAAATTCTTCAGATGAAAGTGCAGAAGTAATCATGTTCTTAGCTTTAAAATTGCATTGCACCACTCTCTTTTCTACATCTGTCATCTCATCTCATTCTTTGGGAATTATATCATTACCAACAATTTTGATTGGAACCAAATGACCTTTTTCTATTACATTCCATGCACCAAGGTCATTTGATTGGATGAATATCTGCATTCTGTTTTTTCAAAAACTGAAATGCTCTCCTTCAAACATCGGAGGGCGATTGAGGGAGACACCCTCTTTGAAGGTGATTTGTGAGGTATTCATTTTTCTTTTTAAAAAAGATAGTGATCTTAAATAACACTCAAGATCCTGCTCCGATACCAATTGAAAACAGTATGAACACACACAATAACCAAGAGGGGGTGAATTGGTTTAAACTTTGCCTTTTAAAAACTTTAAAGAATAAGAGTAATAAGATCGTATCATAATTTAACCACGAATGCTCCAACCAATCAAACCATTCAGTTCAAGAAAACAATTACAAAACCTTACACTTGTTGAATAAGAAAGATTTCACCAAAGAATTACAAATTAAGATAGCAAGAAGAGATTAAAGAAAAATCAACATAAGAACTTATACTAGTTCACTTCCCACCTTTGAGAAGTTACATCTAGTTTCTTCTAACCAAACTTAGTTAGAGTTCCACTATTCACAATATTCTTTTCTTACAAGCTTATTACAAATTACCCTTAATCAAACCTAGATTAAGAACAAAAATCTAATCCCCTTAGACTCCTAGTGATCAAGACATAGAGAATTCTTCTCTCTAGAGAAACCTACTCTAGACAAGCTTTAAGAATTCTATTGTAATAGTTACAAACAACCAAAAATTCTAAAATGAATTAACAAGCAAAGTTAATGGAGAGAGACAACCTGATGATCCAATGAATATGAATGCATATGATTTACCAGTTAGAGCAAACTCTCCAAGAATTTTAGAATTTTCCCAAGAAGAAATCTTTCAATACAACATAAAGATTTAGAATTTGTGGGACAAGAGCTAAGTAACTCTGAATATATTTTCTCACTTTAGAAGACTTTTGAAAATCTATAAAATTTCGTAGTGTAATGATCTGTTTTTTTTTTCGAAAGACCCAACAACTATTTATAATAAACTATTGTAATTAAATGTAATTGATTAAATCGTCCATGTAATCGATTAAAACCACTAATGTAATCGATTGTTAGTAAGTTTAATCAATTAAAGTGTTCTTGAGATTTATGGAAAAGATATATGAACAAAGTAATCGATTAAATCATCATGTAATCGATTAACACAAAAAGTTTTATTTCCAAGCACGCGCCAAGTAATCGGTTACCACGAATCGTAATCGATTATCACAGGAAGACATTTTTGTGACTTTGTGAAGTGTAATCGATTACCATATAGTTATAATAGATTATCACAGGAAGACATTTTTGTGTCTTTGTGAAGTGTAATAGATTACCATATAGTTGTAATCGATTAAAGTGTTCATCAATGCTTAAGTAATACATTACCATTAGCTGGTAATCGATTAAAACAAAGAAAATGTGTTTTTATAAAACATAAGCTTTGAACACTTTTGCTTTTCAATGCAATCATGAATACTTTAAAATCTTTTTCCACAAAACATATGTTGTTTTGTAAAATCATGAATGCAAGCCAATGAATGATATTTATGCAATGCAATGAATCATTATATGAAACTCTTAGACATCTAAAGATTACATATGCCTTCAATTGAATGGCATGTAAAAGCTAAAACATCCAAGACTAAGAGCCTCAGCATCTTGATCCTCTTCAAGCTCGATCAAACTCTGAAAGTTCTACAGACCATGCTACCATCCTCCCTATCAGTTCAGGTTTTCGCAACACCTATTTGATGGGGTAGTTCGTCTTGACTACCACTTGGTGACATTGAAAGTATGGCCTGAGATGTTAGGTCGAGGTAATGAGTGCCAGCGCTACCTTCTATATCATCTGGTGCTGCTTCTCAACATTGTGAAGGATGCGACTGGTGAAGTATATGGGAAACTGGTGTTTTCCTTCCTTTTGTACGAGGGTTGAGACAATAGCTTCGTCAGCTACTGAGAGATATAGGAGTAGGGATGCTCCTGGTCTGGGTCAACTCAGGACTGGTAGCGTGGCTATAGTTTTCTTGAAGGCCAAGAAAGCTTGTTTGCAGGTTTCATCCCATAGAAAAGGCTCTGTTTTCCTAAGTAGCTTGTGAAGTGGCTTCACTTTTCGACGAGCTTTGGGAGGAACCTGGACAGAGATGCCAGTCTACCGTTTAGCTTTTGGACTTCCTCAATGTTGGTAAGGTTGTGCATCTCTAGTATGACTGTGCATTTGTCGGGGTTGACTTTTATTCCTCGATGTGTGATCATGAAACCAAGGAACTTGCCTCCGTCGACCCCGAAAGTGCATTTTTTCGGGTTGAGGCGCATGTCATATTTGCGAATTTCTTCAAACACCTCTTCCAAGTCTATCACATGTTGGGTTATGCTTTGAGACTTGACGACCATGTCCTCCACGTAGACCTCGACATTTTGTTTGCTCTGTTGTTTGAAGATTCGGTCCATCAATCTTGGGTATGTGGTGCCTGCGTTTTTTAGGCCAAAGGGCATGGCCCTATAGCAGAAGTTAACATCCTCAGCAATGAATGTCGTTTTCTCTACGTCCGGGGCGTGCATTCTGATTTGATTGTATCCTAAATATGCATCCAAGAAACTCATCTCTTGGAACCCGAACACGTCATTGACTAGCCTGTCGATGTTAGGAAAGGGGTATGCATCCTTGGGACACGCCTTGTTGAGAACGATGTAGCCGGTGCACATTCGCCATTTGTTGTTGGCTTTCTTGACCATGATGACATTGGCGAGCCAGGTAGAGTACCTAACTTCTCTGATAAAATTGATTTTGAGTAGCTTGTCCACTTCCTCTCTGACTGCCTTACGTCGCTTTTCTCCCATCTTCCTTTTTTTTTTCTAACACCGGTTTGGCTTGGGGATTAATGGCCAGCTTGTGGCATATGATGCTGGGGTGGATACCCGACATGTCATATGGTTTCCAAGAGAATAGGTCCGTGTTAATGTGTAGGACATCAACTATGTGTCTGTGCTCGTGGGTGCTTGTGGCTGGTAAGGTCACTGCCTAGGTTTGAGTCCAAGTTGCAACTTGACAAGTTCTTGAATAGGCTTTGGGCCTTTGTCAATGGTGTCGTCGCGCGGTTCTACATCGAATACACCGTCCAGACTTGCTTCGTAGACTGTCAGACCCTTCGTCCATGCTCATGACTTAATTGTTACCACCCGCTGTGGGGTGAGGTCTACTAGGTTCTTTAGTGGAAGGATATAGTGCCACTTTCAAGCTTTCAGAATAGCACTATCGTGCCTACTTTTGGTCCGCCTTGACAGTCATGATGTCCCTTATCAAGGTTGGGAATTTCATCTTGAGATACGGCGGGGAGACGATGGCTTCGAGTTCGTTCAATATTTTCCTGTCAATCAAAGAAAAGGAGGAGGTACCTGCATAAAAAAATAAATACTTGATTGTGAAGCTCCTTGACAGTTGGCCTTGACCAAAGGTGGTCATGACGTCTACATAGCCTCTGGTCTCTACTCTTTCTCCTGCAAAGCTGAGGAGAGGTTCAGAGAGTCTATGGAATGTTTTCCAGTAAAGGATGTTCGTGGAGCTGCCTTGACTAATGAAGACCTTGGAGACCATGAAATTGAAGATCATGGTGGAGAAAACCATGGGGTCATCCTAGTTGATAGGGTTGATGCCCTTGAAGTCTCTATCGATGAAAGTGATGGGAGGGAGACTTTGTGGTGATGGTACATCGACATAGTTGATGTCAATGTCCCAAATGGCATGGAGGTCATGCTTTCGGGACTAACTGGAAAACCCTCCATAGGAAATCCTTCCACGATGGTGTTGATTACACCTCAAATTTGTTGGGTGGGCTCATATTCCTGTTCTTGTTGAGGTTGTTATTCACGTCTTTGCTGGTGATGCCTCTATCTCCCTCCGTCTTCTGCTCTGTCCCTTCTTATATTGGCATTGTGGCTTGTGCTGGTCCTATCGGTGTCCTCTAGGTCTTGCTCCTGTTGGGTGATTGTCAAACCTTTTTACGAATTCGGCCAGATGTTAGATACAAGGGGAAATGGAAGAGGATTAAGACAAGGATGAAGCGATGTGTCTTAAATAGTTTTAGCTTTTTACATGCCATTTAATTGAAGGCATTTGTAATTTGTTAAATTGTTTGAGAACTTCATCTTATGATCCTTGCATTGCATAAACATCATTCATTGACATGCATAGATATTTTTATCAAGTCACATGTTTTATGAAAAAGATTATGGTTTTCATGCTTGCACAAAGAAGCCAAATATTCATGGTTAAGTTTTGGAAAAATCACTTTTTACATTGATTTAATCTATTACCAGAATTGATAATCTATTACTTATGCCATGAAGAACTAAGTAATCGATTACAAGGTAATAATAATCGATTACACAACACAAAAACACAGAATAAGTTTGTCTGCTTTAATCGATTACATAAGCATGTTTTGAATACTACACTATCTGTTTTAATCGATTACATTGCTCAAACATCTTTTCTAGAAAACACAAGAACAGATTAATTGATTAATCAAGCTAATAATCGATTACTTAAGATTTAATAATCAGTTACATGGATGATTTAATCGATTACATTCAGTTACAACTGTTTTATATAAAAAGC
This sequence comes from Glycine tomentella, assembly GCA_007407185.1. Taxonomy (NCBI): domain Eukaryota; kingdom Viridiplantae; phylum Streptophyta; class Magnoliopsida; order Fabales; family Fabaceae; genus Glycine; species Glycine tomentella. The sequence continues at coordinate 29,386 of PYAF01006193.1, read as the reverse complement.
TGTTGGGTCTTTTGTTTTAGACAAAACTTGATACTTCGAAACTTTCATTACTTTCAAAAGCCCTCTGATTCTGAGAAAAGATTTACTGAGATTTATAGCTCTTGTTTCAAAACCCAGAACTCATGCATCCTTGATCATGTTGGTTTAAACAAGATTTGTTAAGAGTTTTTTCAAAGAGAGATGATTCCAAGAATTGCATTCATTCAACCTGAGATTGTTTGGTAAAATTCATTCACTCATCTTCTAAGGATCAAGGTTGTTTCTCTCTTAAACACTTGCTGCGATTTGATTGTTTACTTTTTTTTCTTGTAAATTCTTATTTCAAAAAGGTTCTGTGAAGCTTTTCTAGAGTAGGGTTCTTTAGAGGGAAGAATAGATAAGGGTTCTCTAGTTCTTGATCATTAGAAGTCTAATAGGGTTTTAGATTTCAGTTCTTTATCTAGGATTGATAAAGGATTATTGTAAAGCTTGTAAAGAACTGATTTTGATTTAGTGGAACTCTAACCAAGGTTTGGTTGGAAGAAACTGGATGTAACTTCTCCTGTTGAGAGGTGAACCAGTATACCTCTTTGTGTTGATTACTTTCTTTAATCACTTCTTGTTATCTTGATTTGTGATTCTTGGTGAATTCTTTATTACTTGACAAGTTAAGATATTTTAGTTTGTTTCCCCTTTTGACATGCATTACAAAGTTTGTCCTTTTCAAATTTGAGTTTTGGCAAACCAATCACTAAGTCCTTTTTAATAAGCTTATTCATATGGTGCATGTTGATGTGACTAGCTCTCCTATGCCACAACCAAGATTCATCTAACTTACTCATTAAGCATAAAGTTTTGTGAAAGAATGCATGGTCAATAGAAAGTTGATAGATATTACCTTTCCTTTTTCCTATATGAACTACTTCACCACTTTGGCCATCACATATCATGCAACAATTCTCATTGAATGAGATCTTAAAACCTTTGTCACATAGTTGGCTTATGCTTAGTAGATTGTGCTTCAAACCATCCACATAGAAAACATTGCTAATTTTGGTATTGAAGTTATTTCTAATGTTGCCTTCACCAATGATCTTACCCTTGTTGCTATCTCCATAAGTGACAGAGCCTCCATCTTTAGGAACAAGATTTATGAGCAAAGACTTGTCACCCGTCATATGTCTAGAGCATCCACTATCAAGATACCACAAAGAAGTTTTTGCTCTTAGACATACCTGATAAATCAAATTAATTCATAAAAGAAGGTACCCAATTGAGGTTGAGTCCATAGGGGTTAGTGACTTTCTTTCTCTTTTCCACCCAAATGCACTCTCCATTTGGCACAAAAAATCTTCTTGCAAAGCATTTATAGGATGTGTGTCCTCTCTCCATACAATAGTTGCAAATGACAGCTCTTGGAGATTTTCTAAAGAAAGCATTTTGATTTATCCTTGACTTCCTTTGATATTTCTGTTTTGGGGGCACAATTGTTGTCTTTTGGACAAATTTTGACTTTGGTTTATACCCGAATCCAGAAGTATCTCCAACATATTTTTGTACACTAAACATTTCATTGAAATCACATGTTCCTTTGTACAATTTTTGCAAGAGATCATCAAATTGTTATTCTTTAAAAGGAGCTGCTTATATTTCTCTTCTTGATTGATTCTATACTCATCAAAGACCTTTTGCAAAATATCATATTTGTCAACATTTGTAGAAGAAGAAGCACATACACAACCATTTGATTTGTAGCTTGAAACAAGTTTTTCATTTTCTTCCTTTAAGTTACAAATCTTAGCTTATAGTTCAATAATCTTAGCAAGATGATCTTCAATATTCTTTCTAAGCTTATTATTATACTTTGAAAGCTTTTGTGCCTCTTTGTGCATTTCTTGAAAAGCAAGAATAGTTTGATCAAGTTCAGAATTTACCTTATCCTCTTCACTCAAGAGATCATCATCATCTTCATTGACAATGAATGTAAGGCACATGTTTGCTTCCTCTATTTCAGTGGAGGATTCTGAACTTGTTGAGTCATTGTCTTCCCAAGCTATGTAAGCTCTTCTAGACTTTCCTTCTTTCTTCCCTTTGATGTCCCCTTGTTGCTTCTTCAAGTAGATTGAGCATTCAGACTTGATGTGCCCAGGTTTCCCACATTCAAAGCATGTAAAGTTGCTATCAATCTTCTTGTTGCTGTTGTTGTTCTTGGTGTTTCTTGAGAACCTTTTTCCCTTATTCTTCTTCAAGAATTTGCTGAACTTTTTCACTATCAAGTTCATGTTTTCTTCATCTTCCTCTTCACTTGATTCCTCTTCTTTTTCAGCTTTTGTTGATGCAGCTCTTTGTGCAATTCCTTTTCCTTTCTTTTCTGCATCTTCAACACATATTAATTGAGATATTTCTAATTCATATTCAAGTAACTTACCAAAGAGAGCAGCCATGGACATTTTGGATAAATCCTTAGATTCTTTGATTGTTTTCACCTTTGGTTGCCAAGATCTAGTGAGACACTTCAAGATCTTGATGTTTAGTTCCTCAACATCAAAAGTCTTTCCAAGTCCCAAAAGATGATTGACAATGTGTGCGAATCTTGTTTCGAGCTGGGAAATGCTTTCATTTGTGTTCATCTTGAACATTTCATACTTATGAATCAATGAATGCTTCTTTGATCTTCTTACTTCTTTAGTTCCTTCATGAGTGATCTCTAACATCTCCCACATCTCCTTAGCACTTGTGCACCTAACTGTTCTAAAGAATTCATCAGAGGAAAGTGCAGAGGTTATCATATTTTTGGTCTTAAAATCATATTGAACAACTTTTTTCTCAACATCAGTCATCTCATCCCATTCTTTGGGAATCATGTCATTACCAACAGTTTTGATGGGCATCACAGGACCTTTCTCTATTGCATTTCAAGCACCTAGGTCATTTGATTGAATAAAGATCTTCATTCTATTTTTCCAAAAATTGAAATGCTCTCCTTCAAACAAAGGAGGTCTGTTCAAAGAAGCACCTTCCTTGAAAGTTATTTGTGAGGTATTCATTTTGAAAAAGATAGTGATCTTGAGTAACTTAATTTCAAGAACCAGCTCTTGATGCCAATTGTAAAGAATAAGAATATCTCACACTTAACCAAGAGGGGGGTGAATTGGTTAAATCTTGGTAAATTAAAATTTCTTTTATCAAAATCGAAGTTCGTAGTATCTTTATCACTTTTCAAAACCAAGAAATCTTATTCAATCAAGTAGCTCAGCCCCAAGGAATTCAATGGATCAAAAATGACTTTGGTCAAGCAATTTAAACAAAAACACAATGAATAAAATAGTTAAGAGAAAGAGAATCAAAAACACAAATAAATTTATACTGGTTCACTTCAACACTAGAAGCTACATCTAGTTTTCTTCCAACCAACACTAGGTTAGAGTTCCACTATTATAATTTTCAGTTCTTACAATCAATTACAAAGTCTCCCTTTATCAACCCTAGATAAAGAACATAAATCTAAAACCCTATTAGATTCTAAGAGACAAGAACTTGAGAACACTACTCAGTTCTTTCACCTAGAGAACCCCTTCTCTAGTTCCAACCAAGAACCCAATTACAATAGCCAAATCACAAAGAAAATACAAAACAGAATTACAACCAGATTAAGGAGAGAAATAACCTGATGATCCAATGATGCAATGCAAAAAGAAGTTAACAGATCAGGTTGAATGATTACACATCAATAGCACAGCTTTCCTTAATCTCGAAAAGATTTCATGCTCCAAGATTGAGTCAAACACTCATGATCAAGGCACAATGAAGCAAGAAACAATTGAACACTTAGAAAACACTTTAGAATGCTCACAAGACTGTTTAAGCTCAGAAAATTTGTATGGGTAATGTTCCACAAAGTTAGAAAAGCAGTTGAACCTTAGTTCTATTTATAACAAACTTTTGTAACTGTCAGTAATCGATTAAACGCTCCATATAATCGATTATTTTGCTCATGTAATCGATTAAATCAAGATTGTAATCGATTAAACCATTCATAAGCATTTCAGGATTTTCTCAACGAGCCAAATAATCGATTATTCCGTCCTGTAATCTATTAAGACAGGAAGCTTCAAATTATCAAAATGTATTATGTAATTGATTACAAACTTTGGTAGTCGATTAAGACATGAGCTTGTAGCATTCCAAATACACTGTGTAATCGATTACGAAATATGGTAATCGATTATCTACTACAAACTTAAGGTTTTCAAACAAATAGTGTAATCAATTACTAGAAATGATAATCGATTAAAGCAGGGAGATGACTTTTTCAAATAAGCCTGTGTAATCGATTACGATACATTGGTAATCGATTATCCCAGAACGACTTAAAATCATTTATAGCTATGTAATCGATTACTCCCCATTAATAAGCGATTAAAGTGTTCAACAAGACAATTTATATGGAAACAAAGGTCAAATAATCGATTATTCCGATAGGTAATCGATTACATTGTTCTTGAAAGCTTTTCCAGAATAGATTAAGAACAAAATAATCGATCGTGGCTTTAAGGTAATCGATTACAACAATATAAAATCCATTTTTCCAAAAACCTTTGAATCAAATTAAAAACTTAGTCAATTTATTAAAGCCTTGTGATATTTATTAATCAAACTAATTTAATTATAGAATGATATGAATGCAATGTACGTGGATCACCAGAATTGCTTTTCTCTTACACATTTCACACTCATAAATCTTCAAGGCATCCATTGCATGTTGAAAGCTCAAAACCAATGCTTGATTCCTTGCATTCTTTAAGTAGCTCCCCTTGAATCCAATAGCTTGTAGATAATTGAAGCTTATAGATAATGTGTATCTTATAGATAATTGAGTACTTGCTACTTGATAAGGAGGTTGCAACATTATCGTTAATATTCAAATAATGAGATATTCGAGGTAACTTGTTCAGTCCAATAGTCCGACTACTAAGGGTGAGGTGTTTCTGCTCTTGTGCCAGGGCTGACATGAAATGTTGACGTGTGTGTTAGAGTGTCACGTCTCTTCCCATATGTATTTTGAAGACCTCGGCAGTACACAAGGATAGTGATTAGATAAGCATTGTCTACCCAAGAAAGATCCATTATAGAAATAAAGCACTCACGGTTAGACACGCTATTATTAGTAACATAAAATGCACCCATTATATATTAACTATTTATTTGTAACAAACTATAAATCACTTTAAATTGAAGAAGAAGATATTGTACATAATTTACATTGAATAATTAGGGATGAGAAAGTGGGTCAGCCCACTCAAAATGGGTCGAGCTAGCCCAACCCACCAAAAAGAATGGACCGGGCCAAACTGGCCCACTTTTACAAAGTGGGTTAGTAATACCAGTTCGTCCCACTTTAAAGTGGATTAGTGAGCCAGCGGGCTAGTCTACTTAAAAAATAGTAATAAAGTTAATTTTTTTTAAAAAAAGGCAAAAAAAATTATAAAAAAATAAATGTAAAAAAAAAAGTAACTTCACTATTTGGAATGACAAGCAATCCACTATGTGCAAGAACATTTCAACATATCAAAGTTTAAAACCTTATTGCCTACTAGATAAACCAGAAATGAAAGCACATTTTAGCAACTCTGAATTAAACAAATTTGATTGTACCAAGAAATACCTCCCTTCCGATTAATATTTCTTCTTTGAAAATAAAATAAAACAATAACAACAAAAACAACTTGCAGCTGTGGAGAAACCATATATGCTTCCCTAAACACAAGTTTTAGGATAACGTACGAAGGAGCAAATGTGATGTTGCACATGCAAGAAAACTATGACAAACCTCTTGCACCTTAATTAATCTACTTTTATTATATCTACCAAAGTTTATAATAAAAATTCAACAATTTCCACATTACCACAACATCCTGTACATGTATCAGATATACTCAAAGTCACTTTTTATATTGCACTGCATAATGTGTATGTGCAAGGCCACAAAAAACATACCAATTATTGAAGAAATAGTCACTATCCACCCCTGAATTGAGAATACAACACATAAATGGTCTGTTTGTTCGGTTTAGAATGATCACTCCATGCTTTACCCAATTCCATCTTTTATCCATAATGAAATGATCTTACAAGAATACTAATTCTAATAGAAAAGTTCATATTGCACATTGCGAGTCACAACTAAACAAGGAAAATGAAGTCAAAGGAACCAAAAAATTAACTCTCCTTCCCAATCATGTTCAAAACATCATCACTTCAGCACGCACGCAACCCATATGTTACTGCCGGATAAGAATGAAAAAAAACTAAATGCATTCTTCCAATTTGTGCACCCACTTTCTGCATTCTATCAAAAACCCTCTTTACTTATAATGCAAAATTTCTCTTAGAAGCCAAAACAATAATTTTTACTAGACAAGAATATATTAACGATGGCCAAATGCATTCTTCCAAACTCAGCACCCACCTTTCTGCATTCTATCAAAAACCCCTTTTTACTTAAAAAGTAAATTTCTTAGAACCCAAAACAATCGTTTTTACTTCTTCAGGAAATTAAACAACTAAAAGTGCTCGTTTCACCAAATTTAGCACCAAAATCGGCGGGGTCTCATTGTCCCAAATCATGCAATGTAATATGAAAACAAAGTTATTGCTACTTTGTACCTTGCTAAGCGACTACACAGTGGTGACAATACCTTGCTAAGCGAACTAGGTGTCGAGGTCTGGAACTGGAACGAGAAAGAAGAACTGGAATGACGACGCGCTCGCATTGTTGCGGAACGAAGCACTGGAACTGGAAGTTTGGAATGAAGCACGGAAGCACCTGGGAGTGGGAGCATTGGAACGTTGAGGTCGCGGTTGCGGTCGCGGAGCCGGAGACGCGGCGCAGACTAGGGAGCACTGGAAGAGTGGAAGAGGTCGAGGTCGCACAACTAGCCTCACTCCCTCTGTCACTCTCATCTTTCTCACCTCTCTTCTCAGCCACTCTTCCAGTGCTCCCTAGTCTGCGCCGCGTCTCCGGCTCCGCGACCGCAACCGCGACCTCGACGTTCCGGTGCTCCCACTCCCAGGTGCTTCCGTGCTTCGTTCCAGACTTCCAGTTCCAGTGCTTCGTTCCGCAACAACGCGAGTGCAACGTCGTCGTCGTTCCAGTTCTTCTTTCTCGTTCCAGTTCCAGACCTCGACACCTAGTTCGCTTAGCAAGGTATTGTCACCACTGTGTAGTCTCTAAATAATTAATATGAGCAAAAGTGAGTCATTAAGGAGCCATATGATTGAAGTAGATATCTAGCAAACGGGTAATCAAGTAGGAATTCATGTTACAAAAGTTTGATTAGTCAGTTAGATTAGGAATCCATATTATCAAGAAGATTAGTGCTTATGGCTTTAATGGTGTGGCGGCTAAGGTAACAAAAATAAATAAATGCACCCAAACTCTTTAAATTTTTTTATACGAGCTTGGTAGTGATTGCAGATCGATAATCATACGGAAGATTTGACACACACACGGTGGGACATAAGGTCATTAAACATTTATGCTTCATCTATATAGTAATAAAAGAACATATTCCTTACCTAATTCTTGTTCGCAGGTTCGGCTCCTTACCTGCTTCTTACTTCCCCTTGCTTCGGAAGGTTCGGCAGCTGCTGCTCAGCATCTCCCAGCTTCAGCCTCACCTTCTCCCAGCTTTGGTCCACTATCAGACCTCACCAACTCTGCTAGCATTCACCTACTCCTCTTCCTCACCTTTGCGTTATTTTCACTCTCAGTCTTTCTCTTTCAGCAGAAATCAATTCCGTTCTCTTTCTTTCTCTTCTACACTTCCTTCTCCCTCTCTGTATCCTTTGTTTCTTCTTCTTTTCTTTGTTCTGTTGGTTGCATTTTTTTCTCTCCCACTCACCTCTTCTATTTACGAAGTTTGCGTTATTGTTTGTGTTTTTTCTTCCTCCATCTTCTCCTCTCTTTTTCTACTTTTTCTTTCTCCCTCTGCTCCTCTTTCTCTTCTCCGTCGCTCTCTCTTTCTCTTCCTCCATCTTCTCCTCTCTTTTTCTATTTTTTCTTTCTTCCTCACCGCGCCGTGACCACCGCGTGCATCTTCTTCCTCTCCATCTTCTTCCCCTGCCCATGTGCGGTTGCTTCGAGACAATGAAGCTGAAGTACGGATTGCAGCTGCTGGGAAAGTGACCAAGTTTTGCCGGATTTTAAATCCAGATCTTTCAATTCAGCATATTCTTCCTTGAATGAAGGTGTGTCTCTTTGGTTTTGGTCTTGAAATTGAGTTTTCTGAATTATATTCACAGGCTAAAGTACTTTGCAAGAATCTTTGCAGGAATTGTCAACGGATTCTTCCCAGCATGTTCGCTCTGCTTTGGCTTCAGTGATAATGGGAATGGCTCCAGTGTTAGGAAAGGTATAGGTGCCAAATAGCATTCTTTACAATTATTCTGGTCTAAGGAAGAAATATCTTGTCCATATCATTCATGCTTAAAGGTGGGTTGCGTGTCCTTCAAATTATTCAAATTTTCTTTTGGAACCTAGCTGCAAAAAATTATTGTGGTCTAAGTGAAGCCTACATTTTTTTATTTTTCCGTTTCCCGTTGTTTAAACTTGAGATGTAGGCATTATTCAGTGCTTTGGGTCATTCTGTATATTTGCTGTTTCACATGTGAATCACCTGATTGTGGTGCATTGGCCATTGGACATAAAACAACTATGTACGGAGATATATGATTTTTCTAAATATGTAATTTTGTCTTTTGCAAGTTTTTTTGGTGATATAAATGTGATGGAGTTTATTGACCTGTGCAGTAGTTAAACAGGATCACCCTTTAGGAGGCTTTTGTTTCAAGGTATATCTTTACAAGAATACTATGACCAGGAGTGTTATTTCTATGTATCGGAAGGAGGACTGCTTAAGCCTATTAAAAGACCTAGAGCACCCTGAAGTTGGTGATGATAATTGGGATAAAAATGACAAGACACTTACTCTGAAATGGCACAAGGTCTGTGAACATTGATTTTGGTAATCATTTGTTACGATTATGTCTATATGTTTATTATTGATAATGTAGTTAAAATTCTGATAATGGATTCATTGTGCATTGTTTAGGTACTTTGGGATCTTCAGGACTTGGACAAGAAGTGGTTGCTTCTTAAGAAGCGAAAGAGTGCCCTCTAGTCATTACTTTATTCTATTTTAAATTGTTTAACCTTTTTTCCATTTTTCATTACTTTATTTATTTTTATATTTTCACATCTTCTTTAACTCCTATTCTCTTAAAATCAATTTATAAATTTGTGTATAATGTGGTTTTAAAAACTAAAAAGTAATAATGCCAAACATCCTTATTCTTGTGTTTTTCAATACAAGATATATAGTAATTGTAATGTTGGCAAAACAACTGTCCATGTATGTGATTGATATACTGCTTACACTTCCTTCGGTATTATTTTTATCTCTATCTCCATGACATCAAGTCATTAACCATTTTATATGGTTTTGATAGGTTCTGTAATGGGGGACTGCCAAGTGATATCACTAATTATAACAAATGGTTTTGATATCACAAATGGTTTTGATAGGTTCTCCTCCTCTCACTTCATCAGTTTTCTTCTTAATTATACTCTCATTGAGATTTTCATTACGTAGTTGTTGGATTTGTAGTGTTATTTGTTATAATTTTTACTGCTGAGATCTTCCATGATTTACAAGAAGAAGTAATGGCTACGGCTGCAAGAGGCCATGGTCTTATGGCTCGTGTTAAACAGCTTGAGGCTGAAGTTCCTTCACTAGAGAAGGCTTTCCTTTCTCAAACTCATCATTCCTCATTCTATACAAATGGAGGTTAGATTTCTCTTTGCAGAGTCCCATCGTGTGTGTAAGTTGTCATTGTCATAGTGATTTAAGTTGTAACCAATAGGTGTAATTGTTGCTAATTTAAACATAATTGCATATTGCATTGCAGGGATTGATTGGCATCCTAATCTACGTTCTGAACAAAATCTTGTGACTCGTGGAGACTTACCTCGATTTATAATGGATTCATATGAAGAATGTCGTGGTCCTCCTAGTCTGTTCCTGCTGGATAACTGGATAAGTATGAGCTGATTCATGAGACATATGATTAGAAAATAATTATTATGTTATAAATTTTTGAAATTTGTTCTTTTTGACTTTTGGCTTCTTTGAAGGTTTGATGTAGCTGGGGCTGGGGCATGTCTGAAGTGTTATACTGATCCATCATTCTTTAAAATGGAACCAACTTCATCTGTAACTGCTACAATAGTTTGAAATCTATTAACTACATGTTTCTCTTGCAATCATTATGAAGCTGCTAAACAAGAAGGAGTGGTAAGGAACATACAAATACTCAGCTTCTGCTAAATTTTTTATGTATATATGTTAATTTTATTATTTGTTTTAGTTCATTTTGTTTTTTCATTTATTGTTCTCTTTTGATTTATTTGTTGAACCTTATGTGACTTAAAAACAATAAGTAAGAAGAACTAATTTGAAATTAGTTATCCTTATTGCTTTTTTTAAAAGGGACTTAAGGGAGGCAAATAATTAGAAATTTTTTTTTTGAAGTTCAAAATTTTCAGTAAATTGAAAACAAATTATTTCTAAAATAACACATAAGGTTTTTTTTTTTTTTATAAAGAAAGGCTTTCAATTTTAAAAAATGTATTCTTCCACTTGAAAGCATATATTCTATAAACTATCTCATTTAAATTGAGGATCTTTATGGAAAGAGCAAAAATTATAACAAATAATACTACAAATCCAACAACTACATAATGGTTTACACGTGGCTATGCATTAGGGAAGAGTGGGTTTGTGTTGAATTGCTCTTTTTCTTCTTTTATGTTAACTGTCTCTGCTCTCTGGTAGTTTAAAATGATTTATGAAGCACATGGAATGCCATACTCTATTTCGTTTATTTAAATCCTGGATATGAAATTAGAAATTTCTTTTATTTTCTTAATTTTGACAAATCATTCAATCAATCAGTTCATTTAGTTGAGTATAACATGTCACAACTCAGAAATTTTATAGCTAATATTGTTTTGGCACTGGTCACAGCTCCACAACAATATCAGCAGGACTGGGTAATTCTTTTATTTTTTGTTTGTGTTTTAGCATAGAATTTTTCAGGACTTTAGCTACTTTATATGTGTGTGTGTGTGTGAATTTGGTTTAATTTAAATTAAATTCCTTTTCTTTCATTACCAAGGCTTGATAAATTTATTCATTCTGATATTATTATCAGTCTGCCAACATTTATAAGGCCACATGGGGTATGTGCATCACTATCTGAGAGGGGAGAGTACTATTCTCAGAAACGACCAACTCCTCTGTTGGACACCATAAACTATCCAATTCACATGAAGAATTTATCTACCAAGGTACAGTGACTTAAAGCATGTGACTTATGCTGCTTATTGTGAAACAAGGAAAAAAAAGTGTCATAGTTATGTGGAAATTTGATTCTTATAATATGAGCATTGATGCAGGAACTTAAACAACTTGCAGATGAGTTGCGTTCTGATGTTATTTTCCATGTTTCTAGAATCGGGGGTCATTTGGGATCAAGCCTTGGTGTTGTAGAACTCACTATTGATTCTTATCTTTCTCTTTCTTCCTCACTGCACCACCGCTCAGCTTCACACTTCCGCTTCTCTCTATCACCCTCTGATGCTTCCTCACTTTTTTTCCAAATTTTCTTCCACCGCTTCACATGCACTCAGCCCGCAAAGTGAAAAAATTTTGAAATTTGAAATTCAAATTTCGAAATCAGTCTCTTCTTCTCTTATACCGCTTCCTTCTCCCTTTATCTGTAGCTTCCTTTGTTTTTTTTTTTCACGTTTTGGGTATGTTTTGTTTGCATTTTTTTTATTTGGGTATTTTGTTTTCTTCAGATAGAATTGAGGGTGGTGGCGAGGGAGATCCATGGCTAACGAAGAGACAAAACACATGGCTGACATGGCTGTTTTGGAGCAACAGAAAGCTGGTGAAAATGTTTTGAAACTGGCTGCAGATCAAAAGGTTTGTGTAGCCTGTTTTTGTGCATTTTTTATGACTGACATGGCTGCATTTTTGTGCATTTTTGTGCATCTTCTTGTGTGCAATAACTTTGTTGTGGTGGGTATAGCTATGGAGGACCTTTCTGCTTACACCTTTTATACATGTCTTAGATGCAATCTACCAGGATGTGTTGTTTTTCAAAACAAAAAATAAATGTTTTGTTGGTTGTACCTGTATGATGCTCAATTTAAATTATCATTAATTTTAACTTTAAATGGCTATTGAATTTGGAAGAGAGTGACGGAGAGAAAATATGATTTGCAGGAATATGATTTGCACAAAAATGCAGAATGTGTGGAAAGAAATACTTAGTATCTGTTATACTGCAGAATGTGTGGAAAGAAATACTTAATATGTCATGAAATATTGTGATGATTATGGGGCATCAGCAATGCAAGTACAAGTAGGTTAGTGATATAGAATTTAGGTGGGAAAGAATCTTAGGATAGACAAGAAGAATGGAACAGAGAGGATAGAGAGAGAAGCAAGAGAAACAGAGATCAAGAACAAGAATTGACTGGTGTGTACTTCTATCATTATTTTTCCAGATTGTCTAAAATAATATAGCAATGCTTTACTTAATATTCTGTGAAGTTTATAGCTGTACAACAACAGAACCCGCCGGTGTTCTCACTTTCCAGTGGAGTAAGGTATATTTTAACTGCTTCCACTACCATGTGTCCATTTCCCACAACGAATTCTGTGTCCAGATTTGGTTCTAAACTGATATGGAGCTTTTATTTCAGGTTACTACATCAATATACAATCTCATGTTGGGAAGCTGTATTGTGATCATTATGGTACAATGCGTATACAAGGAAACCAAGACTACTCTTGTAATATGAAATTCAAGGAACAATCTATAATTGACCGGAATTTGTCTTGATATGACACAACTGAGGTTTTTTTTTTAGACTCTTACCATAAATTCTAAAACTCAACTACTGGTAGATCATAGCTAGAAAGTTATTCTTTCTTTATTGGCTCTAAAGACCTAGCAGCACTTGCAACATATGACCCTGCATTAAGCTAACCATCTAATTTTTGTTTATTTAATTTAAATACCAGTTTCTGATGATGATGAAATAGACTACACAATCAAACTGGAGTTTTATGACCCAGATCTTGATGATAAGGATGAAAAGTGGATTGACAAAAAAAGGCATGGACATGACTCTGATGCTGTGCTTAGCTGCCCTGCTTGCTTCACCACCCTCTACCTAGAATGCCAAAGGTTCACACACTTAGGTTATTGCTTTGCTTTTCCTGCCCGTATGTATATATGTTTACTTAAACTAACATTTTAATTTTGCATAAGGAATTACTATATTGGTAGATTGATGAGTCCAAATATTTTATTTTCATTCAGAGCATTACTATGGTTACTTGTGTGTGTGAATGGACAAGGAAGGTTCTTTGTATAATATCATAGCTGTTTCTGCCTATATAGCTTTCTTCAGCTAAATATAAGTGTTGAGGCATGGAGTTGAAACCAAGAAAGAATTACATTTAGTTTTTTAAATTGGCATGAGGATGACTTTAGAAGTCAGAATGGTTTTCCAAACCCTTTAAATAAAATAAATTAATGTTGATTTATTTTTGTTCATTGGAATATTTGTTGGTAACTGGTATGACTGAGCTTCTTGTAGGCATGAAAAAATATTTGTGATTGAATTACACTAATATTGGTGTTTAATTACGTTCAGTTTGTACGGCCAATTCTATCTTGTGTCATATTTTTCTCTTGCCAATCTGTAATTTGCTGATCCAAATTTATATCATCCCAAGAATGATATACCTGATCTTGCTGGTAAATTGATCTTGCATTAAATTTTCAACCCAAAAATACCTTTAGGGTCAGAGAAGGTTTGCTTGACTTATGGTTTTGTATTGAAGTTTGGTATCAATAATAGAGCAGGGGAATATGATGCCATCAATTAGGGATATAGTGGCTCAATTTATTGGTTGGTGCTAGCAAAACTAGCAGATTTGACTTATCATTTTGACTCGGATGTCAGTAATGCCGGTAATTGCTGTTTCTTTTACGAGTTTTCTATTTAAATTAATTGGTTTGTAAAAGTGTTTTTTCGCCTATGAATGAAACTTGTGCAGTTTCTGAAGCTGGAATCACTATATTGCCACCTCCACATGGTGTTGTTGAGGAAGGTACAATGGAGGATGCTGATATACTACAAAATGATTCAGTTACTCTGAAATGCCAAGAAAGCCTAGAATTTCTGAAGCTGATTTCTTTGAATCTGATGACTCATGGTTTGATGCTCCACTAGAGGGTTTCAGTTTGCCTGTACGTTTAGTAAAAATTTTAGATACATTCAAAGCTGTATTATTTTTAACAGTATATTCTATGGCATAACTTGTGCTTTCTTTCTTTCTTTTTTTTTTTTTATAATTTTTTGTTTGTGTATGTGTGTAACTTTATTTCAGTTGTCACCTTTTGCAACTATGTGGAATACCCTCTTTTCATGGACAACATCATCTTCTTTGGCATATATATATGGGAGGGATAAAAGTTTTCATGAAGAATATCTATCAGTTAATGGCAGAGAATATCCTTGCAAATCAGAGGCACTTGGAAATTAAAATATTGAGCATGTAGGAAAATCATTTAATATTAAGCACATGTTTCATTAAAGGCAATCATGTAGGAAAATCTTTATTTTTAAAGTGAGACTATGATAATTAAGATAATTTATCATGAAATTTAATATAAAATCATCTTCGAAAATGTGAATTAGTTTTAATTTATAGTTTTAATATTTTATTTTAATAAGTATTTGGTAAATGAAGTGTTGATATTTTAAAAGAATAAAAATATTTATAGCTTTCAACATATAAAAAATGTATAAATAACAGGAACATTAAATTGTGATATTTAAAACAAAATATTTATACTTATATCAATTAAATTAAATCAATATTTTAAATTTTTAAACTCTTATTCTAGAGATTGGGTAGATGTCTTAGATAAGTAATTAACAATGATAATTCAATTTCTAACTTCAATCATCATTTTAACAATAGATGAAGTGATGAACAAAATAAAATAAATGGGTAGTCTCAAGTTATCAATTGTTATGTAAGAAATGATCATAAGCAATTAAGAAACCATCATGTCAAAAAGGTTTCATTCTTGATGGTTTTCCAAGAACTGTGGTCCAAGCACAGAAGGTATTTGCATTGTTGGACACCTGAACTAAACATTTGTTTGGTTGCTTATAAGCACATAAATACTTGTGCATCTTCACTTATTTACAGCTTTTCTTGTGCATACTATGAATGCGCTTTTTATGTTTTCTTTTCCTGCAGCTTGATGAGATACTGGAAAAGCAGGGAATTAAAGTTGATAAGGTTCTCAATTTTGCAATTGATGATGCTATCCTTGAGGAGCGGATTACTGGCCGCTGGATACACCCTTCCAGTGGCAGAACTTACCATACAAAATTTGCTCCTCCCAAGGTCCCTGGGGTTGATGATGTAAGTCCGCATCACTATTTATTAAATGTTTATAAGGACATGATGTTAGTGAGAATTACATAAAAGCTGCTGTTATCATTCAGAGTATGAAAATAATTCGATATTTGAGGCTCCACATTTCATTGTTTAGATGGTGATTTCTTTGGGTGCATGTCTGGTTGAAGTTGATGGCCATACTGATTCTCACTGAGAATGGCTATATTTTGAGGAAGTACTAGCTGTGTCATATATCTTACGTTGTTAAATTTGTTTTCCTTATGATATATATTATTAACGTAGGGACAGAATTTTTCTTATGAAAAAATTTTAAGACATAAAAGAGTATATAATTAATTTTTTTTGGAATTGGTAGTACTATGTTGTATACACACACAAGTCTCATGTACAGTTCCTTTAAAAAGGGTGTAATATCATTATCTATCAGGACAAGCGGTACATCGAGCTACATCCTTATATCACATCTAAAAGCAAAAAAGAATAAAATTCAATAAATATCTAATTAAAAAGTTTATTATAATTTATAATATACAATTTAATTTGAAAAATATATAAGCTATCATAATTAGTATTTTAACAACACCAAGTGCATTGGATAAATAATATTTAATATATTCTATTTATTTGTATTTAGGTTCCTACTTTTTTAAACCCTTACAATAATCAATAACAAAGCAGTCAGAATCTGCTACTTCATTCATTAAATTACTTATTGACTATATCCTTATGAAAATTAGTTTTAATTTCATTTTTTATAGTAGAAACTATAGTTATCATTCAAAAAAATGATAATTCTCACGATCATAATGAGTTAACAATTACATATAT
>PYAF01006192.1:6545-21197 GCA_007407185.1 Glycine tomentella | reverse complement strand
GTTTATATTTTATATATAATTTCTATTTTAATCAATTTATATTAAAATATCTGGACAAAAGAAAATTTGAAATAATCTATTAAAGGAAAAAGATAATAAATAATTAGCCTAAAAATTGACTTTGAACATTAATTTTGCATGGAAGAAATTATAATGAGTATGTATTTAATTTTATTTTTGTTATGTAATTAAATATATATTAATTAGATTAAAAACTTAATTTTAATTGAACAATTTTTTTTAGTAAACACATAAACACGCTATAATTTTAATGATTATTTTAAAGTTTAGAAATCTAAAAATACAATTTTGTCACTGAAAAATCACAATTTAGACAAATATATTTCTAACAAAATAAAGATTAATAGAGGATCAAATCTCATATAATTAGATCATAATTCGTTTGTAAAATAATAAGTGTCCTAAATAGTAAATTTATATAGCCAATTTGAATGGAGAATTTGATACACGTCATGACACTATTTTTATAGAGTAAATACGACATGGAGTAGAGTAATAAATAAATGGTCTTGATGCTCTAAAATATTCATTCATACAATGAATGATACAAAGTGTCTATGTTTGACTTGTCTTCATTGCTTTCCCATGGCAGAGTTGCTTACATTGGCATACCTATAAGGTTCCTACTTCCATCTCTTCTTCCTTACTCTTTTGTGAAGATGAATCATGTCTAACATGTTCATCACTATTTTCATATTTCAACTTACACCTTTCTTCATAAATATTTAGAAAAATCCCAAAAATTTGTAAGGTTCTGATGTTGATGTATTCACTGAAGAAGATTTCCTCAACATCTAAAACTACAAAAATATAAAGACAAAAGACGTGACTTAAATTTGTATTTAATGATTTTGACCTTTTAACCTCAACTTATAATTAAATAAAAAAAAAACCATAAGATATGAAACAATCAATAATTAATGCCATCTATGGTGGAATGAGTTTTAATTATATATGCATATGAAATTAGACCTTAGTAGAGTAAAATCAAGGATATAAAGAAAAAAAGAATTAAATTATAACATCAAGGGTTTAATTGCATGATTTGCATAACAAAATCCAAGAAACACTCCACTACTTTAATACCACATGCTACACTTCATTCCATATGCCTCTAGCTTCACCCGCTGCGTTGAAATAATAAGAATTAAACATCAAAGCACAAAACCAAAAAAAAGCGCATAATCTCCTACACATTAAAAAACAAGTATTAAACAAATCATTAAATATTTTAAACTCTTTTTTTATGATTTTCATATTGTATCTAGTGCATGCCTGTCCAATGCCATTCAAGTAATTACAAAGAAATATACCGCAAACAACTAAATCAAATTCACAGTTACAATTAAAGAATATAGATGAGAGCTTCAAAATAGAGCTATTACATGAAATACTTTTTGAAATTTAGGAAACAAATACACATAAATGGGAGCTTAAATTGAGAAATTCCAATCGAAGCTATGAAATATAGAAAGAAAAGAAGAAGAATGAGTGACCATGTACGTTATGAATACGAGTGAGGAGACTGAGTTTGTTCCTCTTTATCTGTGATGTTCGTTTGTATGTTACAATCAGAGTGTTTCACATTTGTTTGGCACTTCTGAAGCTGTGTATTGATGAGAAGGAGCTAGGGAAAGCTTGAACCCAATTCCTACTATAACACCCCAGCGCCGAGCGCCCTGTGTCAGGTCCGCAGCCCAATGCACCCAAACCCTTAGCGGTGACACATTGGCGCCGAAAACGCCTTTGTGTTAAAGGTCCGCGGTTCGAGTGCGAACTGGGACAAAAACCCGCCATCGACACAGCAGTGCGTGGAGAGGGGTTTGGGTGCATTGGGCTGCGGACCTGACACAGGGCGCTCGGCGCTGGGGTGTTATACCTACAGTGATGAATAAAAGTGCAATTAAAATTCCCGTGGATTTCCTACTGAATCGAGATCGAAAATATTAAGAACAAGATATAGAATCATCTTGGTGTAGTCATCTTCTGATAAAGTACACAACATCACATTTCAAGCCTTGGAGTTGAGCAGGAATATGAGTTTTTGCTCTTTCATCAACCGGCTTCTAGGAATTTCATTCAACCGATCATTATATGGAATGTAATTTCCATTTTCCATCACATCCCATAGATCTATATGAATGGATTCAAAGTGAGCTATCATTCACTTCTTCTAGTAATCATATTTTATGCCTCTGAACAATGGTGGTTATTGGTGGAGAATCCTTCTTCCACATCTTTGATAATATGGATCTTTTATTTAGTATTATCAGATACTCAACCCTTAAGGCCAAGCTCTGATACCAATTCAAATAACAACAATCACACTAGAAGGGGTGGGTCACGGGTTTGAATAGTGTGTTAATAAAAGATAATACCTTTTTAAAAGTTAACACAAATATAGACAAATATTTATATGTATGGTTAGTCGTCTATTGAAAAGAAAACAATTTTTAATAAGGCCAAGCTTGATCGTTCAGTCACCAAATAAGATAGAGTCTTTAAAATAGTTTTTCAAGAAAATACTTAGTATGAAAAGAATGACAGAAAATGACAAAAGAATACTCAATAGACTATCAAGGAGAAAAGTAAAAACACTTGGTTTATACTGTTTCACTCAACTTGAGCTACGCTAAGTTCTTCTTTACAGAATAGTAAAGGGTTCCACTAATCAAAATTTGATTATAGAACAAGTATTCTAACCTTCCACACCTGGCTATACAAGTTATATTAATACCACTTCTGGCATATCTTAGACTCCCTAAATCTAAGAAACTCAAGTATTGTTTAACATTAAGTCACTTTTGGCTTTCACAAACAGTAGTTTGAATCAATACAAGTATTCAATAACATTCAATGAGTGAATATACAATAAATCTTAAATACATGATAACTTTTCTAGGCAAAGGATAAACAAATGAAAACTTAAATCAGTCGTCCAATGATTTCAGTAGAGTTTTGCTTCAGAGATATTCTTGTTTTCTCATAATGTGGTATCTAGAGCCTAATCCTTGTGAAATTGTTCTTCAAGTTCAGTTTTAAAAGTTCTTCAAAGGTAAAAAACTGCACCAAATATGAAAAACGAAAATTCATTTCAATTCCTTGTTTCTTGTTGTTTTCATTTGATTCTTAGTGGTGTGGGCTTGTTGTGTGTTCCACCACATAACCCTTGTGTTTCTTTCAAGTTTCATGTGATTTCATGTGTTCATGTTCTTCATTTGTTCTTGATATTTTTTTTAATTTTCTAGCTTTGATTCTTGACAACTTTTGTTTGTAGTGTTTTTTGTGTTGTATGACCACTTGTTTTGATTCTAATCTCATGCCTAAACCGAATTGAGTTGTTAGAAACAAATTTTAAGATTGTTATACATTATTTTTAGTGATTCACTGAATTCCCTTAAGAAATTTTGAACTTGTGCAAAAGGAAAACAAAGGCTTACAAAAAAGAAGTTGTGAAAGAAACAAGAAAAGACCAAAGAGAAACATTTTGGTTCAGCGAAAGAAATTATTCATTGGTGGCTAGAAAAAGTGAAAGAAAAACAGAATTTAGAAGCAAAGCAAAGTTACAAAAGCTACAAGTTCAAATTTTCTTTGAGCCACAAAATTAAGTGAACTTGTATGACATGCAAATTTTATGAAATTTGGCTTCTAGCAATTGAATTTATTTAGCATAACCTCCTTGTGCAGTTTGGTACAACCCAAAGTATTCCTTGAGTTTTCTCATTAAATTCCAATTAGAGTTGGCTTTTCTAAAAAATTTCTTTTGTTACTTGTCTCTTAAAATTTCCAAGGTTTTGTCTTAGAGTTTTCTTGTTCTTGGACTCTTGAGTCTAGCCTAGAATCATTTCCTATTTCACTATAGTAGAGAAGCTTGATTTGCTTAGAAGTTTTTGCTTAAGAACTATAGAGAAGAATAAGAGTGGAAAAAAGGCAAGAGAGAACATTATAGAAAAAGACTAGAAAGTGTGCAAACACGAATGAGAGTGACAAACACTTAGAGAGTGGTGAGAAATTTCCTTATATACTTGTGTTTTTGCTAACCATTTTTTTGAAGGATAAGCTCAATAGGAGATGAGGCTTTGTCACCTAGGACCTCTAGGTTGATGAGAGCCATGAAAAAACAAATGGAAGACTTGCAAACCAAAATGGATGCAAGGTTTGAAGAGTTAAAAAGGCAGACCCAAAGGAGGAATCATCCAATGGGAAGTGTGGATGGAGAGGCTCATAGTAGTAGGAGGGTGAGTGAGTATGCTTCCTCTCATGGAGGAAATTATTATGATGAGAGGAGTGATAGGGAGGATAGGAGAGAAAATAATAAAAGAGAAAATAATGATAAAAGAGAAAATAGGAGATACAATCCTAGGAGGGAAAATAGAGATGAGGAAGATTGAAGGGTGAGGAGAGAAGAAAGAGAAGGGAGGAATGGAGGATTGGATGGAGTGGAAATAAAAATTCCAAAATTCTTTGGCAATAATGATCCCGAAGAGTACTTTGAGCGAGAGATGAAAGTAGAAAAAAATCTCTCATGCCAACAATTTGATGAAGAAAAGAAAGTTACTCTAGCAACTTTAGAATTTGGTGGCTATGCTTTGATATGGTGGAACCAAATTCAAATGGATATAGGGAGGAGGAGGAGGCAAAGAGTAAGTTCTTGGGATGACTTGAAGGCATGCTTGAGAGGAAGATTTGTCCCCACTTATTATGTAAGAGAAGTCCACAACAAGCTCCAAAGGCATTTCCAAGGCTACAAGAGTGTTGATGACTACTATAAGGAAATGGAATTGATGATGATAAGGGCTAAAATTATGGTGAGCCAGGAAGCAACAATGGCTAGATTCCTTCATGGCTTGAATAGAGAAATTCAAGATGTGATGGAGCTACATTCTTATGTTACAATTGAGGAGCTAGTCCACAAAGCTCAAAGGGTGGAGCAACAACTAAAAAGGAGAAAAGCTTCCTTTTCCAAGACCAATGGGACTACAACTTCCAGCTGGAAAGACAAGCCTAAAAGGGATGTTTCTCATGTGAAAAATAAGGAAGAAAGGGTGGAGAGCCCAAGCAAAAAAATTATGGATCTAACTCTTAAAAGATCAAGCAATATCAAGTGTTTTAAGTGCCTTGGTAAGGGTCACATTGCTTCCCAATGTCCCAACAAGAGAACTATGATTTTGCTTGAAGATTGATGCATAAGGAGTGAATCTTCAAGTGACTAAAATAGTTCTTCGAGTGAAGGAGAAGAAGAACTCACACTAGTGGAGGCCGAAGAGGGTGATCTCTTGATGGTAAGGAGAATGTTGAACAATTTTTGCCTAGAAAAAGAGGAAAGTCAAAGAGTAAATATTTTTCACACAAGGTGTTTAGTTGAAAAGAAAGTGTGCTCACTTATCATTAATGGAGGGAGTTGCACCAATGTGGCTAGGACAAGACTTGTGGAGAAATTACACTTGCCAACCACAAAGCATCCAAGGTCATACAAGCTACAATGATTTAGTGAAAGTGGAGAAGTAGTGGTAAATTCTCAAGTGCTCATTCATTTTTCTATTAATGCTTATAATGATAATGTTCTTTGTGATATTATACCTATGGAGGCTTGTCAAATCCTTCTTGGTAGGCCATGGAAATATGATAGAAAAGTGATACACAATGTCATGGAGAACACTTTTGAGTTTGAGCACTTAGGCAAAAAAATTATTTTGAGGCCTTTGACTCCTAGACAAGTGTGTGAGGATCAAGTGAGAATGAAAGAGAAAAGAATTGAGGAGTTGAAAAAATACTGCACTTGATAAAAAATTCTGCACAAAAAAAGACAAAGAAAGTGAGCTTCCAAAGAGAAAAAATAGTGGGAAGCAAAGAAAAGAGAAAGAAAATGAGAGCAAAAAAATTCATGAGATTAAAGAGAGCTTGTTCTTGAGTGAAAAGCAAATCAAGAGAGTGTTATTGGCACAAAAACCTCTTTATTTTATGCTTCCTAACTTTCTTTTTTTACATGTTGAAAAAGAAGGTGAAAATTTGCCCAAAGCTATGCAATCACTTTTGGAGGAATATCAAGATGTTTTTCCAAAAGAAGTGCCTAATGGCTTGCCTCTTTTGAGAGGCATAGAACACCAAATTGACTTGATTCTAGGTTGTCCACTTTTAAATAGGCTAGCATATAAGACTTCCCCCATGGAAGCAAAGGAGATCCAAACACAAGTGGAAAAGCTACTTGACAAAGGGTGGATCCGTGAGAGCATGAGCCATTGTGCTATGCCTATTATTCTTGTGCCTAAGAAGGAAAGAACTTGGAGAATGTGCACAGATTGTAGGGCCATCAACAACATCACCATAAGGTATAGACATTCCATCCCTAGACTTAATGATCTTTTATATGAATTGCATGGTGCTACTATTTTCTTTAAAACTGATCTTAAGAGTGGTGATCATCAAATAAGGATGAGAGAAGGGGATGAATGGAAAACGACTTTCAAAACAAAATTTGGGCTTTATGAATGGTTAGTTATGCCTTTTGGTTTGACTAATGCACCAAGTAACTTTTGTGAGACTTATGAATCATGTTCTTAGACACTTTATAGGCAAGTTTGTGGTAATGTACTTTGATGACATTCTTGTTTATAGTGACAATTTAAATGATCATTTGATGCATGTTAAAAGTGTCTTGGAGGTGTTACGGAAGGAAACTTTGCATGGAGCAATTGATAAATATTCCTTTTGCACTTCACAAGTTGTGTTTCTAGGTTTTATAGTAGGTGCTCAAGGAGTCCAAGTGGATCAAGAGAAAATGAAAGCCATCATGGAGTGGCCAACTCCAAAAGGTGTAAAGGATGTGAGAAGTTTTCATGGTTTAGCTAGCTTCTATAGGAGATTTGTGAAGGACTTTAGTACCATTGCTTCTCCTTTGAATGAATTGATGAGGAAAATCGTGAGGTTTTCTTGGAAGCAAGAACATGAAATTGCTTTCCGAACATTGAAGGATAAGTTATCTCATGCACCTATTCTTGCATTGCCTAATTTTAATGCTTCCTTTGAATTGGAATGTGATGCATCTAATGTGTGCATTGGGGGGTTTTAATTCAAGATAAACATTATATTGCTTATTTTGGTGAGAAATTGAAGGGTGCATGTTTAAACTATTCCACTTATGATAAAGAGTTGTATGCACTTGTTAGAGTCTTGCAAATTTGGCAACATTATCTTTTACCTAAGGAATTTGTGATATATAGTGATCATGAATCTCTTAAATATTTGAAAAGTCAAGGCAAAATCAACAAGAGACATGCTAAGTGGGTTGATTTCATTGAGCAATTTTCTTATGTAATTAAACACAAGCAAGGAAAGTTGAATGTGGTGGCGGATGCCTTATCAAGGAGGCATTGTTTGAGTTCTATGCTTGAAACTAAATTGCTTGGTTTTAATCACATAAAGGAATTGTATGCAAGTGATCATGACTTCTCTAGTATTTTTGCTTTATGTGAGAAGGGGGCTCATCAAGGATATTTTAGACATGATGGTTTCTTGTTCAAGGAAAAGAGATTATGTGTTCCTAAAAGCTCTTTGAGAGAACTTTTCATTCGGGAAGCTCATGAGAATAATTTGATGGGGCACTTTGGTGTGGATAAAACTTTGGCTATTTTACATGAACATTTCTTTTGGCAAAAAATGAGACATGATGTGGATAAACTTGTTTCTCAATGCATTGTTTGTCATAAAGCTAAATCTAGATTAACGCCTCATGGTTTATATACACCTTTGCCTATTCCTAACTCCCATTAGATTGATATTTCTATGGATTTTTGCTTGATCTTCCAAGATCCAAGAGAGGAAAGGATTCTATTTTTGTTATTGTTGATAGGTTCTCAAAGATGGCACACTTCATTCCTTGTCACAAGAGTGATGATGCTTGTGAAGTAGCTAATCTTTTCTTCAAAGAAGTGGTGAGATGACATGGTTTGCCAAGAAGCATTGTGAGTGATAGAGACACAAAGTTCCTTAGCCATTTTTGGAAAACATTGTGGGGTAAGCTTGGCACAAATCTCTTGTTTTCATCAACTTATCACCCACAAATAGATGGTCAAACCGAGGTGGTGAATAGGACCTTGGGTCAACTCTTTAGATGCTACATCAAGGGTAATTTGAGAACTTGGGAAGAGTGTCTACCTCGCATTGAGTTTGCTTACAATAGAGTATTTCGCAAGACTATTTCCTTGTCTCCTTTTGAAATTGTTTATGGCTTTAATCCTTTAACTCCTCTTGATTTATTGCCTTTACCTAACATGTCTCCTATGATTAATCATGATGCTTTGTCTAAAGCTTCTTATGTTAGGAAAATGCATAAACAAGTGAAAGCACATGTGGAGAGGAAAATGGAACAATATGCAAAGCAAGCCAATAAGCACAAAAAGCAAGTGATCTTTAATGAGGGAAATTTTGTGTGGCTTCATTTGAGGAAGGATAGATTTTCTCATGAAAGGAAATCCAAGCTCCAACCTAGAGGAGATGGATCTTTCAAGATTTTGGAGAGGATCAACACAATGCTTACAAACTTGAATTGCCTAGTGAGTACAGTGTGAGTAATACTTTTAATGTTTGTGATCTTTCTTTGTATGATGTAGGTACAAGTGAGGAAGCAAACTTGAGGATAAGTTCTTTTCAAGAAGGAGGGGATGATGGAGGTCCATGGCAAGCTAAAGGTCTAGAAGGAGAGCTGAAAGCACTTCCTTTGGTGAGTTTTAAAGGACCAATGACACGAGCTAGGACTCAAGCACTTCAAGACCACATCCAAGCTAACTTGAATAAGCAAACCAGCTTAGAAAAGACACAAAACAGTCTGTGGTAATCGATTATCAGCTATTTGTAATCGATTACCAAGGCACTTTGTAAAATAGTTGTTGTCTGTCGTAATCGATTAAATAAGCATCAGAATGTGTACAAACTCTATTTTAATCGACTACAAGGACAAATTAATCGATTATTTCATCATAAAAAACTGCACTACACATGCTGGGTCAGCCAATGGTCATTTTAGGAGAAGCTTGCACTTCAAGCTTCATTTGGACTTCATTTCAATTTTCATTTTCCTTACATTTAGTGGCATTAAGCTTGTAATTTCATGGGTTATATAAGCTACCCAAAAACTTATTGTAACTAACTATAGTTCATTAATACAATTATGAAAATTGTTGTGAGAGTTTCTCTCTTGTTCTTGTATAAGAATTTCTTGAGTCTTATCAATGGCTTCTCGATGCTATTGTGGTGATTCTTCCTAGGCTTATTGGAAAGCTTTTCCATGGTGCCATCCATTTTCATCCCTAACCTCTCTTCCATCTTCCATTGCTGAATTAAAAAGCTTAAAAACAACCCCAAATTCTTGTGAAAGTGTAGAAGTTAGAGTTCTTGAAGTTTGCTTGAAGATTGAGTTTCATTGCAAGGTAGATTTGGGAAAACTAATGGCTATGGGTTTAGCTATACGTCAGAGCTACATCACAACCATACATCATTTGCTCTCTTTCCCAACAAAAGTGACCTCTAAGGAATATAGCTATGTTGGAAAACTTATGAATCTATTAATTAAACTTAATACACATATAAAACTTAATTGTGTCACTTCTAAGTACATCAAACAACCAACAACCTATTTATATTTTGTAGCATCCACCTTCACACTATTTTCATCTTTTATCAACTTGCATCTAGGAACAATATATGCCTTCTAGATAAATTACTTTCCGTCATGTCAAACCTCTCTAACAACTCATTCATATATTTTCTTTGACAAATGTAGATTCCTTCCTCACTCTGAGTTACTTCAACTCCTAGAAAACATTGCATCTTACCGAGGTTTGACATATCAAATTCTTTTTCATAAACATCTTTTAATGACCCCCTATCGTTACATGGAATTGTGAATTATATCAAGCAATACACTTTATATTTAATTCCTTTAAAAGTCTTCCATTAATTTAATTATGAAAATACTTGTAAACCATTCATGTTTCAAAGACCAAAAACTAAAACACAAGATATCAACATAAAACATCATGTGACACACACACACACACACACATATTCAACCGAACATACAATGAGTCCGATGGTACTCAAACATAACATGAACTTATACAACATTAGAGTAACTCAAATCTCCTCAAAGCACATATATAGACATGACAACTCTATGAAGATAAACTTCCTAGACTTTGAGCCAGTCAACACTATACAAGAAGTTAAAAAAGAAACAATAGACACAAACACATCTTGACATCTAGGTATGCATATCCACGAAGTCTCCAAAGACACAGGGCCACCTCCTATCCATTTACTCCCCATGTACATCAAAATACGAGATCATCATATGCAGGAACCACACATACAACAACGCAAGGGTAAACATACAAAAAACAAGCATACTAAAACAATATACAACTTAATAGTTAAATCATAAACAAGCACCATCATATAAATATAAAACATAATATTCGAAACTCATACTTAAGGAATAAATCTTAGAAATTCATATAACAGAGCATCTCACAATAATCATCAATTCATCAACCATCACATCAATATGCAATCATTATATATCATTATCATCATCAATCAATCAATCATTATCACAATGATTCATCCATCAAACATCATTATTATTAATCCATCAATCATCGACACCATAGACAAACTCGATTCTATGGAGATTTCACCTTTTGAGCAATTAACCAAGTACTTCCCTTAACATAGTCACACCTTGACTATTCGGGGAGACTCAAATTAACCTTACAGAGGAAGTGTGGTTTTATAAAAAATGGATGAGCGTGGGTAGTGCCTTACCTTTGGTAAGGATTGCAATGACCTTAACCTATTCTAGGAATTCACCTATCCATCCATTCTATAGGCTATTACGCTGTTAGCCACCATCGACAACCTCCAACACTTGGTTGAAGGCCTTCCTAGCACCCACAACTTACGTGCCTAGTCACTACAACAACTAAACTTAGATTTCTTGAGGTTTAGGTATGACACATTCGTAGCCACCATCTCACTCATAGTCAGTCTCAAGTATTCAAGTTTCTCCATCAATAACAATATATCTCATATACATTGAAAAGTCACTAAACCTCTTGGGGGGAAGTAGTTTTCACCACTCCAACATGCCATTCAAAGTCAAAACCTAGGGGTGATACTTGGAAAGATACCTCATTAGTCAAGACCCTCGAGTTGCTTTAGTGAGGTGGAGTTCTGGCGTGGAACTCACTCTCTCAAGTATACCATTTTCATTTAAGCAAAAACCTTCCCAAAGACCATAACTAACCCTTCCAACACATATGGATGGTTACAAGTCAAGATTATTATCAATTATCATCATCTTATTAAAATCACTGCATTTACCTTATCAAATGATGTTTATATCATCGTCAAGAAATCAATCAACACAACTCAAGACATTATCAATTAACATAAATATCTCATCATCAATATAATTCATTTCATCAGCTATAAGAGCATAGACCAATCAAATCATATAATTATGCAATCATTATACCATTATAACAACTTTCCACTTCATGTTTAAGGTTATAAAAACATCTCATAAGTTTTGGGTTACTATCTCCTTCATTTTCTATTTTGCACCTATGACCTTCATAGCTTATAAACATGATAAATAGAGATATACTAACTCAATAAATTTGTTTCTTGTCTCATTGGAAATATAAGAAGATTATCTACAACTTTTATCTTTACTCAAAGACCTAGTTTGGAAGCATACTATGCTTAAAAGTACAATCTATATGAAACCTTTATTTATTACCGACAACTTGATCATTAATCACCAATTTAACCATTTCTAGCATTATACAAACTATTTTTGAGTGAAACCAAATCCATTATTTATCTAACATCTTGGGCTACAACTTTTATTCAGACTCAAAAAATTAGCCTCGGTAACTCATTTTAATCGATTACCACATAGTGTAATCGATTAAAACGATTCTAAACTGCAGAAAACACGATTTTTACACCAAAACCTCATTTTTCATCAAAATAAAATAATTCATTCCAACCCAAAAAGCTTCAATATCGAATTCAAATCACCTTTGAGATATTTCTAAGCAATAAAATTCATCTATAACAACTCAAATCATCAAATCAATATACTCACATCAAAGGTTCAAGGGTTTCATCCACAAATCACCAACATTCAAAATATGATGGCAAATTCATCAATATACTAAATCAATATTCATTCTCATATCATAAAAACATCATAAATTAAGAAAAAAGATAAGCTTCCTTTACCTCTATAAACAAAGAAGCAATATTTGAGAGGAAGAAAAGGAAAAGGAGAGGGCTTTGGGTCCAAGATGAGATCTTTCCAACAATTACTCAACCATCACACAACAACTCACTACCCAGAACTCATCTACAAACAGAAACCACATTAAAACCCCAAAAATAAGCACTTTCACAAACCCCCATTTTCAACGCAGATAAGGAACACATACTATTTTTTGTACCTTTATTCCTTTCTTTTCCAATCAAATCGTGCCATGTCACCTTGCCTCCTAGTGTGAGACAACAAGCATTCCAAGAGTCAATGCTAATCCTGTAATGGATCATTCACTGAAGTCTATAAAAGGCAGCCTATACCCAAAAGTAGAGCACAAACATTATCATAAAAAATAAAGAGAAAAACTTTGAAGCAAAACTCTACAAAATCATTGGACGATACATTTGATCTTACATTGCTTGTTCTTTGCTAAGCAAAGTTGTTTTGTATTGAGCATTATTGTTTATCCACTCGATTGATTGTTTTTGAATCATTGTATTTATTCAAACTTTTGTTTGAGAAATTTGGGAACAACTTACTGTTAAAAAATAATTGGGTGTTCTTAGATTCAGGGGAAATCTAAGGGAGTGCCAAAAGTGGCTAGCAGAATACTTGTATAGCCAGGACAAAATACTTGTTTTGTAATCAAAGTTTTGATTAGTGGAACCCTTTACTATTGCATAAAGGAGAACTAGACGTAGCTATATTTGAGTGAACCAGTATATACCAAGTGTTTTTGCGTCTCTCTTAAGTGTTTTACTAAATATTCTCTTAACTTTCTTTGTCATTTTTTTAGTGCTTATTTGAAAACATTTTTGAACATTTTGCGTCATATATTTACTGGACAATCGAACTTGTTTTTTCCCATTAGTGGATGAATCCAGTACATATATCTCTCTGAACATGTAATATTATATTTAATTTGAAAAGGTTATTATCTTTGATTAACAAACTAGTCAACCTCCTGTAATGCCTTGAATTTTAAGCATGTAATTAAGCTTAGATTAAGCTCATGATTAAGGATAATCAATATGCTTAAGGGTATTCAGAGAAAAGCTTGAGAAAAGAGTTGAGAAAACCCTGTCTGGGTTGTGGCGCGGATAGCGCCGTGGCCTCGGGGAGCTGGCGCGGGTAGCGCCATGGGTGGCGCGAGTCGCGCCACAAGTGGCCTAGAAAACCAGTTTCTGCTGGAATCCGGCGCGGTCGGCGCCAAGTGCGGCGCGGTCAGCGCGGGGAGTCGGGCAGCCTTAAATACCAAGGTCTTTTGGACGAAAATGGAAGAGGAAAAAAGAGAGAAAAGCCATTGATGAGTTGCAGAGCTTTTTATCTTCTTCATTGTTCATCTAAACACCTCTGACCCAACTGAGAAAGTGATTAGAACCTCGAGATAAGTGAGATACCCCGATTGATTCGTGAGAATCGTCAATAAACGGTGAGATTTGATTTCTCTGAGAGAACCTTGAGAGCTCGGAGTTTAAAGGCGAAGGAAGCCTTGGTTGAGCAAGCTACCTGAGGGAAAGTGATTCCCTGGTGTTTCTGAACATCACAGAGGTAAGAAACTCGAGCTCTAACCGTTGGTTCTGTGTATGGAATTTTGAGGTTTTGGGGTAATCTTGAGGGGTGTTTTGGAGGTGTTAGAGCCGTTATTCGGCCAGAACTCTGTATAGTTTTGTACTCAGAGAGGTATTCTGAGGAGTTTAGAGCCTTGAATCATCATTACTGATGAAGTTTGATTTTGGCTCTGAGTCAGTATTAGCAGAGATAAAAGGTTGACTATATGACTAGTCTGGACCTTAGAGCAGTTGACAAAGTTGCTCATGAGAATATATAGATGAGTTTTATGAGCCTAAACTGATGATACTGAGGTTTTGGTTTATGAGAAGGCTAAAGCAGAAACATGCTTGATATTAGCCTGATCAGAGTCTTAGCAGAGATTCTGTAGCCTTGTATAGGCTGAGAGGGATCCTGTTGAGGATCAGATGATCACTTGTACAGTGATTAGCTTATGTGTATAGAAAGGATGAGAGTTTCCTTTCATTTGAATGGCTTAGAACCATGTCTGATACACTATATGCTTATTCTTGTGTAGGACGTGAGCGTGAGAGCTCAGGTTGTGTTGACCACGAAGCCGGGAGAGCCGGTGAACTGTCTAGAGCAGGTAAGCTCTTGGTTCTTGTTTGTGTGTCCTCTGCTGTGTTCCACCATATATCCACTAGGATTATGGTTATGATATGTGTATCTGTGAGTAGAGGAATACATATAATACTATGAATGAATGGTAAATGTTATCTGAACCCTATGAAAGGGTAGCT
>PYAF01006191.1:27700-46977 GCA_007407185.1 Glycine tomentella | reverse complement strand
TTTTGGCCTAGGGGCATTTTGGTAATTATGCCATTCAACCTAGGGACATTTTGGTCATTTTTAAAAATGTCAAGGGCATTTTTGACATGTTATCTTAAGGGGTTTTCTAGTAATTTCCACTTCTTGGAAAGAGTGATATAGTTATTTTTTCTCTAAACATACTTGTATCACATTTTTATAATTTTGGGGATGTTACATTACTCACAGATAGACTCACCAAAACCCCTTTATCACCTTCGATCTGACACCATGTTGGTGAATAAGGGCCAAAAAATGTTGGAGGAGGAAGGTTTTTGAGGGTAGGGAAGAGTGAGATTTTGACCTTTGGAGCACTTTGTCAAAGAAAAAAAGAAGAGTGAAATTCTGAAAGGGGAAATGAATATAAGATGTGCTCCATTGGATGAATCCAAAGGGAGGGACTAGAAATAGAAGGTGTGTGCATGAACGATTGCAATCTGCAGGTCTGGAAAATAGACAGGCTAAAGAACTTGAGGGTGTTTTTGTAATAAAAATTTAAAAATAGGAAGAGGTGGGTGCAAAAGTAAAAGTAAAGGTGTATTAAGAAATTTTCTAAAAAATCACACATAAGGAAAGGCATTGGTTTTTCGTAAAGGGCCATAATAATAATAATAAGCCCATTGTTTCGAAATGCTTTTTAATTAAATAAATAAACAAAATACATGTTTTAAGTTTTGATAATCTGTATATCTTTTAATACATTTTTGTTTTTTTTTTCTGTAAAAAAAAATTCTGTTTTCTAGTAAAAAAGAAAGATTTACTATAAATTCTTCTATTTACTGCAAAATGCTACAAAATGTTAATACATAATACTTGTAGGAACAATAATTATTTGGTTCAATATATTTATAGTCTATGTAAATATGGTGAATTTTAGTTTTTGTCTTTGAAAAAAATGATAGTTTTTATCTTCATAAATTTAAAATTTTAAAATAGATTCTACATTTATTTAGTAATGATGCAATATGTATCTAAATCTAAATATTCTACATTAGCTGACCACTCTAAAATATATAGTATGTGATATGATATAGTAAATTAATGAAACATAACATTTTCAAAACTTTTAAAATTTATAAGAATTAAAGTTCAAAAAAATCAAGAAACTAAAACTAAAATTCGATAACTACAACATGTAACCAACATATTAAACCTAATCATAATTTGATATAAATGAAAGAAGTTAATATATATTGATACAAGATATTTGTGGCCATCAATATGGTAGGGTACTAATATATTTATTAAGCAAATTGGATCAATCTAAGAATAAAAAAAGTTTTAGACATATCAACATTTATTATAATTTTTTAAAGTAAAAAAATTACATGTATTAACTAAAAAATATCAAATATCATTATTTTTTAAATAAAAAATTTTCTCCAAATTTTTGTTTTAGAATTCATATTTTATTGGATCAAACCTCCAAGCAAACCGGCAGGGGCAGCCTATGTGGGCATGTGTACCCTGATTCTAGTAAGGGATGAGTTTTAGACATCAGATATTTGTCTAATACATCCAGAATGAACAATGTATTTTCAAAAATCCACTCACTTTATTACTGGCTTCTTACATAAGGATTCGCAATCCGTAAGGACCTTACGGATTCGCCAATCCGTATGGTCCATACAGATTGGACTAATTCGTAAGTAAGATTTTTTTTAAGTTATACATCAGTATAGTCTATACGAATTGATGTGATGCTCTAACCAACTGAACTAATAGGTCAATTATGTTAAAAAATAATTAATGTTGATATATATAACATTAAATTTTTAATATATATTTATACACATATAAGTTTATATAATAAATTTTGTAATAATTAATTTTGATCTAATAATTAAAGTATTTTTACATATAAAAATCATAGATTTAAATAAAAATCATAAGCTTAATAAAAATTTGCAGGTTTAGTAAAAATTATATTTGTATCACAGGTTAAATGAAAAATTATATTTGTATTTACAGGTCTAATATTTTTTAATAAACTCATAGATACTTATTTAAAACTATAATTTTATTTAAATCTATGATTTTTTATGTAAAAATACATTAATTATTATATCCAAATTAATTGTTATAAAATTTATTATGTAAACTTATATGTGTATTAAATATACATTAAAAATTTAGTATTATATATATCAATATTAATTATTTTTTAACATAATTGAACTATTAATTCAATTGATTAAAAAGTCACATTAATAATTGTTCAACTCTAGATGTATTAGACAAATATCTATTATATAAAGCTCATCCCTTCTAGTATAATGTTTTCGTGGATATTATTTTACCATTTTTGGTGTTAACTTTTTGGATTGTATAGGGAGGAGGATCCTTGGCAAAATCAAATGAACCTTCCAATGCTCTATTTCTTAAAGTTTGTACTACAAGTTCAAAAGAGGATTCGATGAAGATGCTTACGAAAGTGGGACGGTGTGTGTTCGTGCTGGCTGCTATAAATCATGCATCAAGTACCGTAAGTTATGACATAAGTGAAAAACAATTTAATTAAAAATAAATTATTTTACTTTAAAATATTAGACTTTTTTGCAAACATGTCACATTTTTTTAACATATAAACTTTTTATTTTATAAAACAATAGAAAATATGTTTATTTTTATGAGTCTAAAACATAAACTTTAGTTACTTTATCTTTGAATCTATCTTGTATATAGAATAATAACAAAGAGAGAGAATTTTCTTTAATTGATACCCTACTTTTTTTAGAGATCAATTTAACGACTTTTAGATATGAGAATATTTTACCTTCAATGATGATGATGATGGTCCCATGACAAAATCTCAAACTTAGTAATTTCTTTAGCAAGTGAAGTATATCATATACATACACTAAAAGGGTCAAGTAAAGGGTAGATAAATTGTTCATATCATTCAAAAATTGAATTTAAATTTCTCTTCACATATATTAAATTTTTTTCTCTCAACACATATGTCTTGTTTCCTATTTAAAATTATAGGGTGTTTAATCTAAGAGTAACTTTCTTTAAAGCTTATCATTCAAAGATGAACTAATTAAAAATAAAATTAATTTAGTAAGTTAAATATTTAGACATGAAATTTTAATTCAAGTTTTCACAAAAAATTCATCAATAAATTTTTAATTTTCTTCAAATGGTCCACTTATTTTATCTAAACAATGGAAAGAGGAAGGAAAAAAAATAAAAATTTAATGTCTATGCACTAATAGTTTAAAATAATTTTATACTGTGATTCAATTATAAATTATTATTTAAAAATTATTTTAAGATAATTATTTTAAAAGTCAACAAACTTATTACAAATGATGAATTATGATTTAATATGAGTAAGCAATTTTTTTTACACTTTTAGTATATGTACTATCCGGGGTCCATGAGTGACATGGCGAGTAATGCGGCATTGAGTAGTCCTAGTTAACCATGGACCTTGAGCATGAACATTCTCTAGATAGCCAACCCTAGTGTTGGGCAGCTAAGTAGTTAAGCCGTTATGATTCAGATACGCAAGTATTTGGGTGTCAAGGTAGCTACTCTGTTATGAAGTTGTTACAATGCAGTTACACTTGACTAATGAGGTTGTTATGCTAGTGCAACAACCTCTTAGGCAATGATCTAGGGTTTCCACCCATCATATAAATAACTAGATTCTATATTCACTTTAACTCAACCTTTTACTAATACACTTCTCGTTCAAACACTTACTTGAGCGTCAGAGTCCCTTTTGAAGTTACACCTTCATATTCCTCAGGCGAAGGATACCGGCGGATTCATCATCACGCAGATCACCGGAGTCAACACTGATGACGGTCAACTCTGACGTAAGATCGACTCCAAATTTTGGAAAGTACATTTGGTGCCCAACATGGGGTCGTGGTAAAACTCCCCCCACGGCCATGTGCACATATGGTCAGCACATGATCCAGACTAAGGAGAGAGACACCCCCAGAAAATTCCAACTCTAGTCCGACAACTCCAAGCCTACATCGCAGAAATTGAAAGATGTTATGAGGAAGAACTCAGAAAACTGAAAGCCGATCACGACGAATTGAAGGCTCACATTAGACATCCCCAAGGAGACGAGCACTCCGCTCACACGATTAACGAACACACCCAGGGAGAGTCGCAACCTCGACAGACCAGTAACACCATGGACGATAACAACACCTCTCATGGACATCGTTACGAAGGGTGGGTAACTCGTGACATCCTTTTGTTGATCGAATCATGGAGGTCGACCTACCTTTAGGTTGGAAACCACTCAACTAGGAGCGTTATAATTAGACCACCGACTCGGACGAGCACCTGGATGTGTTCCTTACCCATGCCAACTTTTACACTAATGACAATGCGATCTTATGTCGAGTCTTCCCAACGTCCCTCAAGGGAGCCTCATTGCTGTGGTATAGAGGACTCCCTCCCTGGTCTATTGACAGTTTGAACACCCTTGTCGATCGTTTCAGCTCTCAGTATGCGACAAGGTGATCGCATCGTGTGACTTCTACCGCCCTAGCCAGTCTACACAGGCAGATGACGAGCAACATTGTAAATTTATAGACAAATCATAATAGCTCATTGTCTAAATTAGGAACCTTAATCTCGAGGTGACACTGCATTTTATGTTGCTAGCCTTATGACCAGGCAAATTTGCTGACAGCTTGTGCAAGAAGCCTCCCAGTAGCATGGACGAGTTACGGGAGCGAGCCAAGGGCTACATTCAGATGGAAGAAATGTCAAGATTCAGAAAAGAAGTTTGATAGGCTAATCACAAGCATGAGAAAGGAGAAAGTAGCTCAAGAACCAACACACACAAGTCTGACAAGTGACACATACTAGACAAGCGTCAACCCCTTCAAAGGGGATCAAGGTATGAACGTTATACACCTTTGACGACAAGTTGGGCCACCATCCTTAAGCAAACCTTTAATGTTGATGTTCCCATACAATACCCCATAGTACCTCCCCCAAGAGTTGGTCTAGATAGAACTAACCATTGCAGGTACCACTGCAATAATGGTCACAACATCGAAGATAGTTGGGCTCTCAAGGACAAGATTGAGGAACTTATGCAAGTGGGTTACCTAGCCCAGGTCATGAAAGGACCTAATAACAACAAGGCTGAAGGACGACCTGGAGGTCACATTGAGGACCATCGCAGGGGAAGTGATAGAGGACAAGACATAAGGGGAGACAAAACAGAAGATAGAGGGAAACTTAGGCATCACCAACAAAGACGTGAGCACCAACCCTAACAAGAACATGAAGACGAACCTGGTCAACAGATTAGAGGCATCATCAACTCTATCGCAGGTGAATTTTCCCATAGAGGACTATCCAACCAAGCCCTAAAATGTCATTTCCACGCCATCAAAGATCTTGATGTAAACTTTGTCGACGTCAAGCCGCCAAGATGTCTTCCTCTTATAACCTTCACTAACAGAGATTTCAAAGGCATCAACCCCGTCAACCATGATGACCTTATGTTTGTCTCTATCATCATTGCCAACTTCATGGTGGCCAAAGTCTTTATTGACCAAGGAATTTCCACAAACATACTCTATTTGAAGACATTTCGAAGACTTGAAATCTCACCCACCACGATTCAACCACACTACGGACCACTCCTAGGTTTTTCGGGAGAGAGGGTGGAAACCAGAGGTTACGTGGACCTGATGACCACTTTTGGTTAAGACAAGCTCTTGAAGAGTTTCATGGTAAGGTATCGAATTGTTGATGCAGACACTTCTTATTTTTCTCTGATTAGCGGGAAAACATTGTATGAGTTCGAAGCTATGGTCTCGAAACCACACCTCAAAATGAAGTTCCTTACCTTGAGGGGAGAAATTGTCATTGTCAAGGCAGAATGAAAGCAAGCTCAACAATGCTATGCAGAAAGCCTGAAGGTTGCCCTTTATCCTCTTGTTAGAAAATTGGGTAAACCTCATCCCTCTTTGGTGGCAACAATAGTCAACTCATGAGCATTGTCAAAGAATTCCCAATAAGGACCTTGACCGTCTATGAGACAACCATGGGAAACCTTGGTGACACATTCGATTTGACCCTCGAGATGACGCCATTGACAAAGGCCTTTAACCAATAGAAGAGCTCATCAAGCTACAACTTGGACCTAAGCCCGAGCAATGCACGCAGCTTAGTAGAGACCTCGCCAGCCATGAGCACAGACATTTAGCTGAAGTCCTATAAAGGAATGCAAAATTGTTTGTCTGGTTACCATCTGACATGCCTGACATCCACCCCACATCATATGCCACATATTGGTTGTCTGCCTTCAGGCCAAACCAGTCTTACAGAAGAAAAGGAAGATGGGAGAAGATTGACAAGCTGCTCAAAGCCCAATTCATCAGAGAAGTGAGAAACTCGACTTGGTTGGTCAACATTGTCATGGTGAGGAAGGCCAATGGAAAATGGCACATGTGCACGGACTTCACCAACCTCAACAAAGCGTGTCCCAAAGATGCGTATCCCTTACCCAGTATCGACAAGCTTAAGGATGGCGTGTGCAGCTTCTAAATATTGGGCTTCCTAGATGCTTATTCAGGGTACAAACAAATCAGAATGCTCCTCCCAGATGAGGAAAAAAACTGCCTTCATCACTGAAGATGCCAACTTCTGTTATAGGATCATGCCTTTTGGACTAAAAAAATGCTAGAGCAACATACAAGAGGCTCATGGACCAGGTCTTCAAGTATCAGATAGGCTGAAACATCAAAGTCAACATGGATGACATGGTCGTCAACTTTCATAGTGTGGCCCAACATGTAGCGATTTGGAGGAAATATTTGGAGAAATTCGTAAATATGACATGCGCCTCAAACTTGAAAAATGTACCTTTGGGGTTGACAACGGATTGAAGCCAACCTTGACAAGTGTACGACGAAATTGGATATGCAGAGTCCTACCAAAGTCAAAGAAGTTCAAAAGTTGAATGGTAGCTTGGCTTTTTTATCCAGGATCCTTCAGAAACTCATAGAAAAAAGAAGCGTTTCTACAAGCTACTCAGGAAAATCGAGCTGTTCTCATGGAATGAAGCCTATGAACAAGCGTTCCTAGCTTTCA
The DNA here is from genome assembly GCA_007407185.1 of Glycine tomentella. NCBI lineage: Eukaryota > Viridiplantae > Streptophyta > Magnoliopsida > Fabales > Fabaceae > Glycine > Glycine tomentella. Next base: position 39,876 of record PYAF01006191.1, on the reverse strand, counting down.
AGAAAGCTATTGCAACAACATGGATTCTAAGTCGACCCAAGCTTGGAGCATCCCTACTCTTTTACCTTTTAGTGGTTGAAGAAGACATCAGTTCAACCCTCGTCCAAGAAGATGGAAAGAACCAAACACCCATCAACTTTGTTAGTTGCATCCCCCATGATGCTGAAAAGTGATACCAAATGATTGGGAAAGTGGCACTAACACTCATAACCTCTGCTCAACGCCTTAGGCCCTACTTCTAGAGCCACCAAATCATCATCATGATGGATCAACCCATCAAGCAGGTGCAAAGAAAACTTAAGTTGGCCAAAAGAATGATAGAGTGGTCCATAGATGATAAAAACCAAGTCATGAACACTTGGATTGGATCGTTCCGGATTCAATTTTCAAGACTCTATTGATGGTTTCATAGAACTTCAAAACGATAAGTTGGAGGAGGATTCGCCATAAAGGAAAACTTCCTTGATAAGAATCAATTTGGGTTCAGTCAAGAACCAAAGAAGAGATTAAACTCTCAATTCGAGCAAAAGCTCAATTTCATTCAAAATTAGTTACCAAAAATGAAGAGTTTCTGAGTACTTATATACCTCTATTAACACACTAAAACACATAGTTTAGACATATTTACATCAGCATTGAGGCCCATTACACAAGTAAACAAAAATTATGAAATGAATTGCTCTAAGCACAAAATGTGAACTCTAAGCGGGCTATTCAATAATCTTCAATGTGCTCCAATTCAGCTCCTTGTGGCTTTCTCCTTTCTTACCTTTAATGAGTAGTCCATCCTTGATTCTCTTGGCCATTGCTTCTTGTAGAAGCTTGGCTTTGGCCATCTCTTGTCCAAAGATGCATATTGCTCCATCTTTTTCTCAATTTAATTTTTCACCTTTTCATGGAGATCCGTAACAAAAGTGGCTCTAGAAAGCCCATCCTTACTCAAAATAGAAGAATCATTAGGTAAGAGAATTAGATCAAGAGGAGATAAAGGGTTAAAACCATAAACAATCTCAAAAGGAGAAAAAGAAGTGGTAGAATTGGTTACCTTATTATAAAAGAATTTTACATAGGGTAACCACTCTTCCCAAGTTTTCAAATTACCTTTGATGAACACCTTAGGAGTTGTGAGAGTGTTCTATTCACTACTTCGATTTGCCCATTAGTTTGAGGATGACACATGGTGGAGAAAAGAAGCTTGGTTACAAGTTTTCCCCACAATGTTTTCCAAAAGTGGCTCAAAAAATTAGAATCCCTATTCGACACAATGCTTCTAGGTAATCCATGAAGACGCACTACCTCTTTGAATTTTTTTTTTGTCATATGACAAGCATCGTCCACTTTGTGACATGGAACGAAATGTGCCATCTTGGAAAACCTATCAACAACCACAAAAATTGAATCCTTGCCTCTCTTGAACCTTGGAAAACCAAGTACAATATCCATGGAAATATCGGTCCAAGTGGAGGTAGGAATTGGCAAAGGAGTATATAAACCATGATGCATGACTTTGGACTTGGCTTTATGACACACAATGCAATTAGAAAAAAAAAATTTGATGACATCATGTTTCATTTTATGCCAAAAGAAATGTTCATGAAAGATGTTCAAAGTATTTTCTACCCCAAAATGTCCCATTAACCCCCTTTGTGAGCTTCACAAATCATGAGTTCACTCAAAAAAATTTGAGGCAAACATGTAACACCCTGAAATTTTAATAACTGCAACTGTATAGTCAAAATGTTTCTTACATAACTATTTGATGTGAGTATTAGGTTATGTTAGATTTAATTGGTCTATATTTAAATTATTTATGTGAAATATTAATTAGCGATATTACAAAAATAGTTGAAGAGAAATGACCATATTACCCTTCATTTGAAGCAGAAATTACAGAAATGCCCTTGAGGTGAAAATGATGATAATGCCCTTGGATATTTTTGGTTTGATATTTTAAAATGGAAGTTACAAAAATACCCTTGAGCCAAAATTACACAAATATCCTTAGATATTTTGTTGAGATATTTTATAGTAAAAATTACAATCATACCCCTAGGGTGAGTGACAAATTACCATAGTACCCTTGAGGCTAAAATTACCAAGACACCCTTTGATATTTTGTGAAAGCTTGATAAAATTACAAAGTGCCCTTGGATGGCAAATAACCAAAATACTTTGTGACAAAAAGTTTCAGAATAGGATTTCTATGACTTTTACATGATCATAACTTCGAAATTTTATTCAGGAGAATTCAAGCATCAGAAAAATATGGAAAAATGATATATAGAATCTGTGGAATTTTCTCTTAATTGTAGGATGAATAGACTTATTTAATAAGATGGTTTAATAATTTTGATGGTTAGAAGCAGAACGGACCAATCAGAATTAAGATAAGAGTAGTCTTGTATGTAAGGTCTGTGTAGCACTCTGTATAGACTGCTTGTGAGCAATATATACTATAATTGAAGTCAATTTCTGGAAAACTCTAGAGTTCTATGATTTAATATTATCCTTTAGGTAGAAGATTTCAAATTGAACTTTACTTCCTCTTAAGGAATGCCCTGTGTGAAGTCATGTTGAAATTGAATTCTTCTTCTTCATAAAAGGTGACACATGGACACAAGGAGAACCACACAACTTTCTTCTCTTTAAGGAAATGAAAACATGATATAGAAAGGGGAAAGGAAGATATAAATCTTCCCCTTGACTAAAGAGAATACACGTGAAGAAGAGAAGAAAAAGGACTAAGAAGTCATCATGTTTTACAAAATATTTACACAAGATAACATGAAAGGAAGAAAATCTTCTTTTCCTTCCTTGTAGGCCACGTGAAAAATAGAGAAAGAAGGAGAAGCTTTATGACTTAGACAAGTGGAGGGACACTTGTAAAGAAGGCATCATGACTTAGACAAGTGGAAGGACACTTGTAAAGGAGTCATCATGGCTTAGAAGATTTTTGTAAAGTTGGAAGATATTTAGCAAGAGTCATTATGAGGTTGGTTAGGATGGAATGGAATGAGATGAAACTAAGTTCTAATGAAACCAAATGGGAATAACTAGTTAGGAAGGGTAGAAATGTCCTTGAATATTTTATTATTTTCCAAACTATATATAAAGGGAGAAAGGCCTTAAGTGGCAGTCATTCTTCAAGTTTTCCTTTCTACCCACCTTCACGTGAACTACTCTTCTCATCTCTTTCATTTTTATCCTTCCTTTTCAAAAGCATAAAGAGACTCCATTCCCCTTTGAAGAATCACGTGTAAAGCTAGCACCTTTAGGAAGAGAAAGACAAGCTTATTAAGAGGTTATAAGGTATGTATAGGGAAGCTTTATGATAAAGATAGTTTAAGTGTTGTTTGTGTTTGAATAAGTGTTTGAAGTTCATGTGTTGTTGAGTGTTTCTATGAATTTCTATGAAGTTCATGTGTTGCTGAGTGTTTCTATGAATCTCTGTACATAAATGATATGTTGAATTTCTGAGTAAAAATGTGTGAGACAGTGGTTGAGGACTGATGTTGAAAATACATAAGAAAAGAGTTATGTATTAAGTGAATCAGTTTCATGTGTCTCATGTGCATAAGATTTGCCTCAGAGAGGAGGTGTGTATAAGAGTTTCCTTAAAGAGGAGGTGTGTCAAATAGCTGCAGGAACTGAGTCTGTGCGTTCAGACAAAAGGTGTCTGAGCTGGGGGGTGACTCTTGCGGTGGGGAATCACAGCACCCATGATGATCACATGAAGTATGGGTGAGAACCTATGCAACACCGGGAGACCCTGATTGGTCGGATAAGTTCTGTGCCACAAGGATGAGGCTATCTTGACAATTGGTACCAAATATTAAAAGAATTTAAGAGAATCATGCATCATGATAAGAGTCTAAGAGAGTCATGCATCTTTGAGGATGTTGTTATGAATATCTGCACATTGAATATATTCTATTGCTTAAATTATGTTTATCATAAACTTACCCTGTATTTTGTGTTTGTGGTTGACACCTGCTATGACCTCGATTTTATTCGGGCGAGCAGATGAACAACAAAGAGAGACCACTAGCTGTTTACAAGAAGAAGATCTTGTTTGAAGATGTATTCTTTTGTTACAGAGTGTTTTGAATTAGTTGTACTATGTAATAGAACCAGTGTCAGTTTGTAATCTTATTATATATATTACTTCAGATTTATAAATATTACTCAGTAATGAAATTTTCTTGGAGTATCAGTTATTGGCAAAATTTTGTTATATCCAGTTGAGTGCTTTTAAGAAAATTGAAAAGAATTTTCATTAAAAATCAATAATAATAAGATGGTAAGTTGAGGTGTTACAAAACACAATATTTTATTTTTAAACAAATATCCATCATGCCTAAAGAAACCTTGGTGTTACAAAGTGCTTGGTGCCTTGGTTAAGCCAAAAGGCATGACTAACCACTCATAAAGTCCAAACTTAGTTTTGAAAGCGATTTTACATACATCACCTTCTCTTATTCGAATTTGATGGGAACCACTTTTCAAATCTCCTTTGGACAAAACACAAGAACCATGGAGTTCATCCAACATATCATCAAGTCTAAGAATAGGATGTCTATACCTCACGATGATGTTGTTGATGGGTCTACAATTTGTTCACATCCTCCATGTGCCATCTTTTTTGGGGACTAGGATGACTGGAATTGCACATGGGCTCAAGCTTTCCTTCACCCATCCTCTTTGCATCAACCCTCTAACTTACTTTTGAATCTCATTTGTCTCTTATGGATTACCCCTATAGACGGCCCTATTAGGAAGTGAAGCTCTCAGAACAAGATCAATTTGATGCTCAATTCCTCTTAAACGAGGCAAGACATGGGGAATGTCTTATGGAAAGACATCCTCAAACTCCTTTAAGAGTGTATCACAACCTTGAGGCAACTAAAGGGCACTAGAAGAAAAACACATGTAATTTGGAATGATAAATACATTTGTTGTCTAGCTAGCATTACTTTTTTGACCTCCTTAGGTTTGATAAACAAACTCTCTTTTTTACTAATTATTTTTCATTATTTTTGTCTATTTTCTTTTGTTATTTCTTTTCACTCTTTTTTTCATCTTTTTCTTTCTGTCTTTTCTCTCTTAAAAGACTCTTTTCTTCTTTGATTTCATTTCTTTTTCTCTTTTCAATCTCATTTTTATTTGATCCTCATACATCTCACTTAGAGAAAAACGTGAGAGAACTACCTTTTTACCTTTATGGAGGAAAGAATAGCGATTGGTGATCCCATTGTGGACAACATCTCTATCATATTGCCAAAGTCTTCCAAGAAACACATGGCCGGCTTCCATGGGAACCATATCACAAAGCACTTCATCAACATACTTTCCAATGGAGAATGTAAGTAACACTTGCTTATCCACACTCAACCATTGCAACTTATAAGGTTTAAGGTGAGAGACAGTTTTTAAACCAAGCATCACCACTAATCTAGTTCTTGCAACATTGGTACAACTTCCTCCATCAATGATTAGAGAACAAACCTTTCCATTCACCAAGCATCTAGAATGGAAAATGTTTTCTCTTTGTGTATCCTCTCAATCTTTGCACAAGTTTCCCATGAGTTTTCTTACCATCAAAAGATCTCCCTCTTCCGGTTAAGAAAACTATCATCCTCACCTTCATTAGAGGAACTATGAGAACTCCTAGATGACTCACTATCCACTTATCCATTCTCCAACACAATAATGGTCCTTTTGTTAGGACATTTGAATGCAATATGACCCTTTCCCAAACACTTAAAGCATTTAATGGAACTAGATTTACTGGAAGGAGGTTGACTAGGAGAAGTAGAATAACAACCATATGAAGGCTTCTTGTAGGCTTGTTTTTTCTTTAATTGTTGCTCCACTTTCATCGCCCTATGTATAAGTTCATCCATGGTGTTGTAACTTTGAAGCTCTACAACATCTTGAATGTCTCTATTCAAGCCATTAAAAAGTCCAGCCACTGTAGCCTCATTAGTCTCTTCAATGTTTACTCTTATCAAAGAAATTTTCATCTCCTTGTAATAATCATCAACACTTTTACTTCCTTGATGATAGCCTTTGTAACTTGATATGCATTTCCCTTACATAGTGAGGTGGGATAAATCTCTCCTGCATGATTCTCTTCATTACCTCCCAAGTGTTTGCTCTATGTCTTCTCAATCTTTTTCTATCCACTTGGATTTGATTCCACCACACCAAGGCATATCCCTCAAATTCTAAGCTAGTCAACTTCATTTTCTTTTCTTCACTAAAATTTTTGCAATTGAAAATTTGGTCCACTTTCATCTCCCAATCAAGGTAAGCCTCTGGGTCATAAATACCTAGGAACTTGGGAATTTTGACCTTCACTGTAACACCCCGTAGGCCTTCGGTGCGTTATCATTAACAATATCATATTAGCATTTCATTAGCATAAAATATTACTCAGCGGAAGCATAGAATCATTTTTCTTGATTCATTATGTATGGAATAAAACAGATTAAAACAAACATATAAGGTACATAATTCACGTCTTTGCTGATCCAGTTCTCATACATCACCATAGACAGATAAAGAAACATCCACAATATACTCAGGAGGAAAATATATATCATATCATTAATAGTTCTGTACATACATATACATCAGTGTCTTCACCACACTGTGGTGATACAAAAGAATAACTGCCCTCACCGAGGGTATACAGAACTATACAGTCCTTATCAAGGGTACAAAATAATAACAAAACGAAACTGAGCCTTCAAGCTCCCTCTGCTGCTCTCAGCTAAGCAGAGATGTCTCTACTCGGGCCTCCTGCCCTGAGACTGCTCTCTTCTGCCTGAAGAGTCACCTGAAATCATAAATCCCCACACGGGGTGAGATACACATCTCAGTAAGCCCAGGGTCCAAGGAGGAATCTCCTCCACCCTGGCCCACTTTCCACAACACATACATCAGGCAATCACAACCAAATGGCCCACTGGCCCTTATAACAATATATTAAACATCCAAACTTGGCGGAGCTACCTCAACGCCCAAATCAACAAACATGGCGGAGCTACCTCAACGCCTCAATCAGCAAGCATGGCGGAGCTACCTCAACGCCTATTTCAATAACATGGCGGAGCTGCCTCAACGCCTATCACAGTATCATGGCGGAGCTACCTCAACGCCTGGCAGATATCATCAACGCCTATCTAATGTCCAATAGATCTATCACAAGCATATCATATAACAATCACAGATGCACACATATATCATTATAAAACTACAACTACCCATACATGCATCATGAAATGACCAACACTCCCCCGGAGTGTGGTGTGGCACACAAGATGGGAAATTCTCCCCAGGGACACTGAACTTACCTGGCAAGATATCACTCTGCAATCCGGTCCCTGCTCTGTGGCTCCCGCCACTGACACCCTCAGTGTCAAGCCCTATTCAAGGCATATATCCATATCAAAATTGATTCAATAGGCATTCAATCACAAAACATATCTTATCAGAAATCCCCTATCCTAGGGTTCAATCAAACTCAACCCACACTAGGCTTCTCACAGACCACACAAGGTCCATCCAAACTGAACTCAGAGCAATTGAGTCACCATAGACTCAATGTACAACATATGCCTGAGTTATGGCTCACAATAGCCCATAATTCAATTATCATTGGAACGGTCTAAACCTTAACCAAGGCACCGTTCAATTAGCCTTTCAGGCTCAACACAAACTCAATCAAGGCTCATGTATGTCCAGAGAACAATAAGTGACTCCTTCGACAGCCACACATGCATATCACAGAGCAAGAATTCAAAGTTCACAAATTCAAAAACTGAAAGCTAATCCTTCATCACTAGACAGTTCTAAACAAGTTTCTCAACAGGACCCTGGGCTAATTCTAGCCCCAGCTTAGTGTGGGTCACAATATCCAGAAAATCCCAAATTCAAAATCAACCGGAGAAACTTGAGTTTCTTACCTCAATGGCGACCAAAAAGGCTGAAGGACAGCTTTTCCAAGCTCTGGTGTCCTTTCCAAGTCGCGGTTCTCCGTCAAACTCAAGTCTCAGAGGGTTCTCTGAGAGAATGGATTTTGCTCACAAAAGGGAATTTCTAGTAAAAAGGATGAAGGATTTCAGCTTTCTAATCGGTTTTCTCGGGTTTCTAGGTCACAGGAAGGTGTTTAGGCTAGCATATGAGGTCATAGGAAGATTGGACACTCCAACAATGGAGGTTGGGTCGTGGGGAAGAAGAAGAACTGGTTTTCTTCTTCATAAATCGCGTTTTGCCCTTTATATTGGGCCTGCTCGAGCTCTGGCACGATCCGCGCCACCATGGCGGTTTATGTGGCGCCACCAGTGCCACTCCCACGCCCCCAGCGTCAACTTCCAGAACCTGTGGCGCCACCCGTGCCACACTGGCGCTACCAGCGCCAACCTCCCCCTGACCTATGGCGCCATCCGCGCCACACTTGGCGCTGACCGCGTGGAATTCCAGTGAAACTTGGTTTTCCAGACCACTTACCGCGCCATCAGCGCCACCCATGGCGCTATCCGCGCGGGCTGGAAAACCTCTGGCGCCCCTCGCGTGGCTCTGACGCTCAGGGCGTCAAGTTCCAGTGGGTTTGGCGCCATCAGCGCTAGCCCTAGCGCCATCAGCGCCACACCCTTAACAGGGTTTTCTTCTAAAGGATCCCTGGCGCTACCAGCGCGGGATCTGGCGCCAACCGCCCTATGTTGAGGGTCCTTACATTCACATCATCCATGCCATCCCTATTCCTTCTATGCCTATGTTTTCTACTATCTTCATAGCAATCATCACTCCCTTGAGAAGAATAAGGTGACCGATGATGCCTCTTCCTCTCTATGTCTTCCATTCGCCCACTCAACTCTTGAGTGCTTCTTTGTATCTCATCAAATCTGTCTCCCATCCTCCTCTCAACATTTCTTTGCAACTTATTCATTTTCTTAGCCAAGGAAGCCATTAGCTTTGCGGATCTCGAAGAAGGTGGATCACTACCACTTTCATACAACATTGCTACAAGAAAAGGTTAGTAAAACAAAAATAATAATATTGGACCTTATTACTCAATAAGTGTTTTCACTCTTCAACACTCGTGTTTTACACTTGTAATACTTTTTCTATAATGTCCACTCTTGTCTTTTTCCATTCTCCAACTCTTCTTTAGCCCTTGAGATCAACCAAAGATTTCAATTCAAGGAGTATCCAAAGTGAAAGATGAAACAAATCCAAACTCAACTTAAGAGGTCAAGGAAGAAAGAAAACTCTAAGAAAAAACCTTGAAAGTTTAGAAGACAAGCAGTAAAAGCTCAACAAGAAAGTACAACTCAGAAGGAATGCCAAAAAAGACAAATAGAAAGATATATAAAATAGAAATGCAAGATGTTTCCTCTAATGTTGGAATTTTTTTTTGGCTAATTATAAATCATTGTAATTATGCAAAATGAAAGTACTAGAAAGCAACAATAAGCACACACACTAGGAGAGAGGGTGTTAATTTTTTTAGTATAATAATTTTTTTTGCATTGGAGTCTGTATTTTTTATATTTTTATTTTGACCCCATAATACTTTTTACTTTTTGCTCTTTGGTCCTTTGTATTTTCTCTTTTAGGACTAGAAACTTTTGATATTTTCCAAACATAATTGTGATGAATCAAAGTCAGAAACTTTCCAATAGTGTAATGAGTTTCATGAAGAACATGAAGAACAAACCATTCTCAAATCAACTATGAATTCAACAAAAAGATAGGGGAATGGAAGGCAAATGCAAGATAAACTTAAAAAACACACAAGAAACATATAATTAAACACAAACAAGCAAGAATCAAATGAATTTCATTTTCTCATTTTTCTGGAAAGAAAAATAAAAATGAAAATTGCACCTAAATTGATAGAAATCTTTTCGAATTGCTCTCCAAATTCAATCTTTGATCACCACATGATGAGAACCAAGTCATGAACACTTGGATTGGACCATTTTAGATGCAGTTTTCAAGACTCCATTGATGGTTGCATAGAACTTCAAAACAGAAAATAAAGAAGATGAAGAAGGTGATAAGGAATGATGCCACAATCCTTGGAGGAACAATAAGTTAGAGGAGGATTCACCACAAAGCAACGCTTCCTTGATAAGAATCAATTTGGGTTTAGTCAAGAACCAAAGAAGAGATTAAGCTCTCAATTCAAGCAAAATCTCAATTTCATTCAAAATTGGTTACCAAAAATGAAGAGTTTCTGAGTACTTATAGAGCTAAACCTCTATTAACACACTAAAACTCACAGTTTAGGCCTATTTACATTAACGTTGAGGGCCATTACACAAGTAAAAAAAAATATGAAATTACAAAAATTACGAAAGGAATTGTGCTAAGCGCGACATGCACGCTAAGCGAGCTGTTAAATAATCTTCAATGCGCTCTAATTCAGCTCCTTATGGCTTTCTCCTTCCTTGTCTTTGATGAATAGTCCATCCTTGATTCTCTTGGCCATCTTTTTTTGTAGAAGCTTGGCTTTGGGCCTTGTCATTGGACCCTTCAACTCATGAAGTGCTTCTAAATTTTTATGCTTTTTGGATAGCCCTCTGTTGGATATAGGGGGAGCAACAAGAAGAATAAAGCTTTTAACTTAGAAGAATGTTTTGAGCTTTTCACATGTCTTAAAGATTGAAATCCAAATTGAAGTGTATGAGAAACAAATCTGTTGATCCTTGCATTTGCATGCATATAATAATTTACATGCTTAAGTGTTTTCATCAAAGATCAAAGCTATTTCGTAAAAGATCTAAATGAGTAATGTTTTTGGAAAAATGTAATTTCACTGTTTTAATCGATTACCATAAGATTAATCGATTATTTAGTTCATGTTTAAAACTGGAAAAGATTTGATGAACATAATAATCGATTACACCACGGATTAATCGATTATTTGGTTCATGTTTAAAAATGGAAAAGCTTTAATGTACATCTTAATCGATTACGCATTTCTTGTAATCGATTACATAGTATAATTCAAAAGTAATACATTGCTGCTTTAATCGATTACCGTTTACAGTAATCCATTACACAAGCTGTAACGCCTCCTTTTACTCTCTCGTGTTCGATTGATTTTAAATGAAATCTCGTTTCCACTTTGTATTAGAATTATCTTAGTTATAAATTTCATAAAAATTTCTTTCTTCTTGCTTCGATTTTATCATTCATTCGTAACATAAATGATTTTCCCACACCGCGGTTTATACAAATACAGCCCATCAATACAAATTAGAATATAATACAGTCCAAGGTACAGTCCACAAAATATACAACTGATTAAACGTCTAATCCAAATTACACGTCATAATTAAAATACACTTTATTAAAATATCTTCATCATCTTTTCTTCAAAATCCTTCACAGCTTATGCTTCACTGTTTCCCTGCTCGCCCAAATAAATTGGGGTCATCACAGGTGTCAACCATAGACACAAAATAGGGTAAGTTTATGACAAACATAGTTTGAATAAAAGCATATATAAAATAATATATACCCAGATGGTTATAATAGCATTTATAAAATAATATGCACGTATGATTCACCCACAGATTAAATCACACCATCTACACAGCACATAGTTCAAATCATACCATTCACACAACACACAGATATACAACATACTCATCAAGTAATGCATGCTCATCTTCTTTATATGATGCATGACTGAGATCTCATATTCTCATTACATGGCGATAGTCAGGATAGCCCCACCCTCTCTCAGTGCAACGAACTTATCCATTAAGTCAGGGTAGCCCAGTGGCGCGTAGGAATGTCACCTCCACCTATGTGATCATCATGGTGGTGTGGTCCTCACTGTCTCAACTACCCTCTAGCTCAGACTCCTTTGAACGCATGGACTCAGTTTAGCTATCTGACAAATCTCCTTTTGAGGTCAACATCACGGATTAACCCCCGTCGGGCATATGCACATGATAACTCTATGAAACTCATCAACATGTAATATCAAGTCCCATGTCAGTGGCCTACCAGAATTTATCCGATCAGTCAGGGTACCCCAGTGTTTCCTAGGTTCTCACTTACACGAACACTTTCATGCTTAGTGATTCCGTACTGCAAGAGCACCCCCTAGCTCAGGAACAGCTCATCTGAACGCACGGGTTTCATTCTGATAA
>PYAF01006190.1:53653-69695 GCA_007407185.1 Glycine tomentella | reverse complement strand
ATGCTACCAAACCTGTTGCCTCTCCCAAATATGTAGATTTAGATTGGTTTATTAGGCAAGGGTTTCAATTCCCTGCTTTCCTTGAAGCCCAAGGACTAAGGAGATTCTTAGAGTTAAAGGGTACCTTTTACCCTGATTTAGTAAAGGTGTTTTACACCTGCTTAAAGGGCTCAATGCAAGGGGACATGAAGTCCAAGGTGAAGGGAGTTGAGATGAGAATAACTCTAGAAATATGGGAATCTGTAGCAGGGGTAGTTTGTGAGGGAGCAAGGAGATTTGATGAGGAACCTGATGGGTATAGAAAGATGGACACCTACAGGGAAATGTTGCATGATCCTCACATGAGGCTAAGGACTAGATTGGGTACTGGACCCATGACACCTGAGGATAGACTCCTCCATTACATCATTACCTACATAATCACTCCTAGGGCCACCAACCATGCCCAAGCAACTTATGAGGACCTTCAATTGGTCTATGGGCTGAAGAACAATATACCCATGAATTGGGTACTCATCTTTGAGGAGATTATGTTCAAATCAAAGAGGTTGGTGAATTATCCTTTCCCTTATCCTGTCTTTGTCTCAAGGCTTATTGACCACTTCAACATAGATGTTGAGAATGAGGTGGTTGATAATACAAATTCCTCTAATAGTCTAATTAAGGAGAAGCATCTCACAAAAATGGGGATGAGAAAAACACCCAATGGATGGGTCATGGCAAATCAACAACAAGCTGCTGCTGCTGTTGAAGAACAAGTTGTTGATTCAGAAGATGAAGAGCATCAACAGCCTCAATAGCCTGTCTTCTTTGACTTTGAATCTTTGATGCTTGAAAAGATGAACAGTATGCTGAAGATTCAAGAGGACTTCAAAGAAGAAACTCATGAAGCCCCTGAAGAAATTAGGGAGAGATTAGACTCTATTGAAGCAAACATAAATGACAATGCTTCAGTAGATTTCTAGGATTAGGTAGTTTGCTCTTTATTTGCTTTTTATTTGTAACATTTAAATTTCTGTTTAAGTTTGTTTTAGTTTCCTTATGTACTTGCTTCCTATATTTTTTTAATGAAATTTGCATATTCAGTTCATTATCGGCTGTGCTTTCATTGAGTTTGTTTTTTAACAAGCCAAATAGGGGGAGAAATGATTAAGGGGGAGTAGTGTAAAACATGTGTAAACATTACTCTGTTTGCCCCTATTTTTTTATTCATTTTTGCCTAAAAATTTAAACTGGATGAATGCTGAAATTTAGGGGGATGTTAAATGGGAACTAATCAATATGAATAATGTTTAATTGAATGCTTCTTGGATCACAAATGCTTCTAATACTTGTTCTTGGCAAAGGCATTGGAAATTTTACAGGTTTGAAAAGCTTGAAGTTCATCAAACAAATTCTTAGTTAACTCCAAGTCCCATTGCTTAATTAACTTGAAGATTTGACATGTTTAAAGCCAAAAAGGGGGAGATTGTTGATTCAAAAGGAGTCACTTGAAGATGAACAAAGGATCAAGCTCAGATGTTTTGTGCTTTCAACATGCCTTGAAGCTTGGAAATCAATTTGTGATTTGTGTAAAGGGAAGAGGCTATCTTTGATGATCCAGTGTGCATATCATTCATATCATTCACTTAGGATTGTTAGATTGTGTGTTAATATAAAAGCATTTGATTATTAGGGCAAGATTAAAACCAAGTTTTTGGAAAAATAAGGTAATGTTGATTTAATCGATTACAAATAGATAGGAATCAATTATTTTGTTCTTCGTGCCTTCTGGAAAACCTTCTAAGAACAATGTAATCAATTACATATCGGATTAATCGATTACCTAGGCTAAAACTGAACAATAGAACTCTCTGTCTTAATCGATTACAAAAGGTCGTAATCGATTATATACTATGTTTACGCAAAACATGCTTGGCAGGTTTAATCGATTACTAGAAACAATAATCGATTACTTAGTACAAACTGTTGTATGAAGCTCGCTGACTTAATCGATTACTAAGAGTCGTAATTGATTACATAGTGCATTTGAAAATGTAGAGCTTCCTGGTTTAATCGATTACGTGACAGAATAATCAATTATTATGTTCATAGCTCAAACCCAGAACGTATCTTAAACACTTTAATCGATTACGTTCTTGAATTAATCGATTACATATGTTAAATAATCGATTATAGGAGTGTGTATAATCGATTATTTTCAGTTAGAAATCTGTTATAAATAAAACCCTTTGCACTGCTGAGTTAAAAACTTGAGAAATTTGAATTCTGAGCATTCATAAGCGTTCTTAACATTCTATTAGTGATTTTTCTGGGTTCACAAAGCTCTTAGCTTCACCAAAATTCATATGGGTTATTGATTGATTGTGTGAAGCAAGATTTGTTTTCAAATCTTGAGGAAAGAGATGTTCTAAGTCTGTGATTCTTTCTTCAACCTGGTGAATCATTCATATGCATATTGTTCATTGGATCATCAGGTGACTTCTTTCCTTAGTCTTTGAAGTTGTAAATTTGTTTTTAATTTCAGTAGTGATTTGTCTATTGTAAATGGATTTCTTGCTTGTTATCTAGAGATAAAGTTTCTCTGGGGGTTTGCTGAGTAGTGTTCTCAATGGGTTGTCTCTAAGAATCTAATAGTGTTTTAGATTTTTGAACTTTATCTAGGGTTGATAAAGAGAGGCTTTGTAATAACTTGTAAGAATAGATATTTGCAATAGTGGAACTCCATTCTAGAGTTGAGTAGAAGAAACTGGATGTAGCTTCATAGTTTTTGAAGTAAACCTATATAAATTGTGGCTGATCTTTATTCTCTTCTTATCATCTCAATATTGCTTTAATTTGTGAATCATATTCTTTGCACATAAAGTTTTCATTTGTCTATTGATTTCCTTGACAAAGGAATTTGATTGAATATAAAGATTCTTGATTTTGAAAAGTTTTTTTATGATAAAGATCCTGTGGAAACTCTAACATTAAAATTTTTATATACCAAGGTTCAACCAATTCACCCCCCTCTTGGTTGTATTGAAGTATTCCTTGTATTTTCAAATAGGGTGAAGAGGTGCTGAGGAGCTTTCCAAGATGATTGAAGTTAACTCAACTCTCAAGCTTTTGACAATTTTTTACTCAAATGCCATCACAGCTACCCCTCTTATATCTTCTGTTTTGGCAAGGAACAGAAGGATGGAAGTTCATGTTTGGAGTGGGGAAAATGGGGACACAAGTTCCAAGGTGGTTGAGTTTGTACCTGAGAACAACACACTTAGGATTTACAAGCTTAACCTCTAAGGTACTTGTAGGGTTACTTGCTCTTTAGGGATGAACTTCACCGTGAAGTTGCTTGACATGACCGGCGTCAAGCTAAAGTCACGGTGTGCTAAAGAATTTAGGTGGGTTTTGGAACAAAACCAGACCCTCAAAGAGGTTAACTTGTCTAGAACATGCCTTAAAGACAAGGGCATTGTGTATGTTGCAGCTGGCCTCTTTAAGAAAAGAAGTATGCAAACCTTACATCTAAGTGGAAATTGGTTAAGTGGAATAGGTGTGGAGCATCTACTATGCCCTTTGAGTAGATTTTCAGCGCAAGTGCAAATGCAAGCCAACATTACTTTGACATGTGTTACTTTTGGAGAAGGGAGAACAAGAATAGGAAGGGCTGGTCTAGCTGGTATTATACAGTTTCTTATAACCAATGAAACAGTGAGGAAATTGGGGATTCATGATGATGAGAGTTTGAGATCGGATGAATTCGTTAAGTCTTCAAGAGTTTGGAGAAGAATGCTAGCTTGAAATGCTTGTCTCTACAAGGCTGCAAACGTGTGGAGGGAGAGACATTGCTGCAGAAAATTATGGAGACACTGCAGATAAATCCTTGGATTGAAGATATTGATCTCTCAAGAACACCTTTACACAACTCTGGAATGACTCGGGGGATTTATCAGAGATTAGGCCAGAATGAGAAGACTGAACCAGAAATGGACTTGGTCAAGGACATGCCACTAATAGAACCCAAGAGTTGCAGAGTTTTCTTTTGTGGTCAAGAATGTGCTGGTAAGTTGAGTATAATTATTTATCTTTAACAAGGTATAGATTAGTGCATTGTAGGGTGTAGCAAAATTGTATAAATCATATAATTTTAGAGACTTCATATATTAAAATTGAAATCATTCCATAATTCTTCAAATAACAAAAATAATGGCAAACATTAATCATATTAGGATAATTTTGGTATGACTACTGATAATCATTTTTTTTAAAAGACTATAGAGAAACAAATAAAAATAAAATGTTTCAAGGTAAACGATAACAACTACTTGAATGCGTGCCCTGGATTTGACCTGCAGGCTTTTAATTGTTTCTCCACCTCTCCCTATGATTAATCCAACCTGCACAAAAGAAAGCTCTGTGACTCAATGTTATATACATAAACATAAAACTTGAAAAATAACCTTTAAAAGAAACTAGAATAACAACATTATTAGTTCATCACCTTTTCATTTGGAACTTGTAACTGAATTTGTTCAGATCCCACAGGTGCTTGAGTAGGGGAGATGCCTCGAGCTACAAGTGAAGGAGAACCCCCAGCATCAGCCTGTAGAATGTCAAAATGAAACAACAAAATTGTAAGAATAAAAGCAAGAAAAAAGGGAACAGCAAGAATGAAATAAAGATTGGATGTGAATCAAACCTCTGCAATCACAACATTCACTAATTTTTCTGCCTTATCAATACTTTCCAAACTTGCTATCAATTCCACAGACCTTGTAGTTGAATTTGAAAAGGAACACAAGTGAACATGATAATTACTTAACCTATAACATGAACAAAGGCATTGTCCTAATTAAATATTCACCTTGTAGTTCGATTGGTATTGGAAAATTTCTAGATTTCTTCCTTCTTTAGTACACGATTAAAATAGCCTGAAGGTAACACAAAACGATCAGCCAAATCAGTCATGGACTTTATGTTCAACCAAAATTTTTTGGGAAACATATTTCTTTTTATATCCTCAAAAGTTATAGTGTATATTAGATAAGAGGCAAAACTCATTGAAGATTTTATATTAGTGAGCAGGGTGTGTCCGGTGAGCAGGGCCAGAATCTGCCTTCAGCCTTAGCAGAACTTCAAAGGCAGGTTATCAAGGCTGAAGCTACCGTAGAGCAAAAGGAAGAGGAAAATGCCGAATTGAAGGAACAACTAAAACAATTTCAGCGAAGGTGGATTGACAAGCAAAAGGGTATTTAGCCTTCTATGTATAAGCTCCATAGATATACGCACCTTACACTTTCTGATAGATTTACTTTTTCCTCTTTTTTCTTTTACAACTTCAAAATTTCTAGCTTTTGATTAAATTTACTGTCTTCCTATTCTATTAAATTGCCAACAAAGGCTTCTATATTTTCACAGCATCTAGGATCATGATAAAAGTTGATGGTGTAAGATCATTTGATTACAAAGAAATGGTATCGGCTACAAACAATTTTAGCCAGTCTGCTCAAATTGGAGAAGGGGGCTATGGGAAGGTTTATAAAGGTCATCTTCCTGATGGCACTGTTGTTGCCATAAAACGTGCACAGCAGGGTTCACTGCAAGGTGAGAGGGAGTTCCTTACAGAAATAGAATTGCTATCAAGGCTACACCATCGCAACCTTATGTCTTTGATTGGATACTGTGATGAAGAGGGTGAACAGGTAACTTTTAAAGTTCAAAAATGTAAACTTAAGAATTTGTTATGGTATAATTTTCTGTTATCTTTGATTTGTGACTTATTTTTGGAAGTTTTATCTTCCACAAGTCCTATTATGATACTGTCTCATGTTGATTGACTTGAATCCACTAGAATATGGATTGTACTAAAGTAGGATTGATTAAAACTCATGATATTAAAAATACGAGCAGTGTAAGTAACACACTTCTTTTGACACATTCTCTATTATTGGTTAAGATTTACTAGAAATAACAAAATAATGAATGGAACCCACAATATTTGGTGATTTTCAATAAATTTCAGCCAATGTATTCTTAATTGTGTTTTTCCAGCATTTCTCTAAAAATATTTAATTAAAATGAGGTTAAAAACGCATAAAACAGCTTCTCTTAATAACTTTAAATAAATAAAGGAATACACAGCAGCAAAGCACAACTAGGCCTGTTTCTTATGAATCTAGAGGCAATGGTTATTTTGATACTTAATTATGACGTAGCTTTCTATGAATTAACTAGGGATGTTAGGAAAATCCAAATTCATATTCTTTTGCTTATTCTCCTTTCAAAATATTTTGGTTCTATTTCTCCCTTAAATCTTGATTCCTATTGATCCTCGTTTATTTTTTCTGTCTGGTTTGTTTCTTTGTGCTTGCAGATGTTGGTTTATGAATATATGCCAAAAGGAACACTAAGAGATCAGGTGTTTCTGGTATATTTGAGCTCTTATTATCTAATTTTCTGTATTGTCTATTCACTAATTAGTCTTCATTTCATTTTACTATTTTCTGTATTGCCTGTATACATTTTCCTTTGTCTTTCGAATTCCAATTTGATTTGAAGTACAAAGATACTAATTGGATATTTTTATTTTGATAAAAAAATTCCGTTCTATGTTGTCTGTCTTAACAATGTTCTTAATGTTTGATGACAGCTTATTCAAAAGAACCTCTTAGTTTTTCTCTGAGGTTGAAGATTGCTCTAGGATCAGCTAAAGGTCTTTTATATCTACACACAGAAGTTAATCCTCCAATATTTCACCGAGATGTGAAGGCCAGCAATATATTATTGGACTCTAGGTACACAGCAAAAGTTGCTGATTTTGGACTTTCACGACTTGCTCCAGTTCCAGATACTGAAGGAAATGTACCTGGTCATGTATCAACAGTGGTAAAGGGGACCCCGGTATGGTTTTCATTACTGGATTTACTTTCACTAAAATTGAGCATGTGTGCTTTTGGGATAAGATTAGAAATCTTATTAAAGTACGAGACACCACATTCTACAAATCTAGAAAGGTAAAATCTAGAACAGTGCATTAATTCAAGAAGGTCCCTTATTAATGTAAAAAGGAAAGTTTAGAACAAAGCATTAAAAAAAATAATGTAGATCAATACTTTAATTGAAGTATGGCTTAACCATGGACATTATTTGCCTGTTCCTTTTGGAAAAGTAAGGGGCTTTGATATATATGAAAGTGCTGGAACTGACAAAACTATTGTACCTTAAATAGTAAAAAATAGGAAAAGAATTAGGATGTCATCATTTGCTAAAGAAAATTCTCAAACTCAAACTTGTGCATTTTTTATGTGTTACTTTTCTTTGGTTGGGGGGTGGGGGGTAAAGACAAGGATTTTGAAATATTTTTGGTTGTACCAATCACGTGTTTTTAGGCTTTAAGGATTTGAGATTGTTCTATGTATATACCTCTTTAATATAGAGCTTTTAAATTTCGGAGGAATTGGTCAAGTTAGTAGAGGACAATATTATTGAGGGATTTATTAAAGGGAAGCAGCTTAACATGTAAGTAAGAAGGTACTCCAATACGCATGTCAAACTCCACAAGAAGGAAATTGCTTCATTTTCATCATCATTTAGTGAACTATCAATGAAGGGAAACGTTGCAATGAATCAAATAGCAAAAACAAAATAAATGGTAATGAAAAACAATAAGCATGGCACCACGTTAACATGAATAAAGCAAGGTAATTATTTTTACTATTATATTTGAGAAGCATGCTAAAAGCCCCAATCACTTTCTGATATTTTATTAATAAAAGGCTAAGATGCATATACAAGGAATAACGCAACTCGCGAAATGGATAAATACAAAAGAAATATGTTAATTAGCTGTCAGGAGGAATTAATTAGAGCCTGACCAAATCCTAACAAAAGCTTTTTCAAGAGCTGAACACGATACACAAAAATGCCTCTGTTTGGAAAGCACAGTCAATTAGGTAATAGGAATGTTAAGATGTAACACACACCAATCCAAAGGGGAAAAAAAACAATTAACCTAAAACGATAAAAAGGAAGCTCATTGAAATGAAAGAGTGTTGTTGTGTGTTCGTACGAGCGGTTAGGAAGAGATGGTGAAAATTGAAGAAAAGGAAGGAAATTTGAATAGAGAAAATCCTTCCAACTCTGAGGTCGTCGTAGCCGTCACCAGAGAAGCAGTTGTTGACGAGATCGTCAACGCCCAGTTCATAGAAGATTTTGATGGATCCTTCCTATCAAAATACGATGGGAGTCAAGACCCGCAGATGCATATCGACGAGTTCGACATGCAGATGTGTGTCAGGGGCATTGACGTGCCGATAATATCACGAATCTTCGTGATAACTTTATCCGGCGTTGCTCAGACATGGTTCCATACTTTGCCACCACGGTCGATCCGCAATTTCGAAGATTTTGGTAAAAAATTTTTGCTAAACTTCGCGACCAGCAAGAAACAGCCCAAATCCAAATTTGCACTGGGGAACATATGTCAACAACCTGGAGAGACATTGCAGAGCTACTTAGACCGTTTCAAAGAAGCCGCCTTGCAGGTACAAGGCCTGGAAGAGAATGTACATGTACATCTCTTGTCAGTTGGACTTAGAGGATCGTCCCAACTAGCAAAATCATTATACAAGAGTTAATCCATATAGAATTAAACAGTTCAATAGTTATGTATAAGTAGGTTGAGCGGAATTTCATTTGTTTGAGATAGTAACATAAAATTACTAAACTTAGTAAAATGAAATATATTTATGAGAAAGTGGGATTGGATTTCACCATTCTTATCCTTTTATATCCTATTAATATTAACATGCATAAATCATCGTTTATCCTTATTGATGCACACTATTTTACCCCGAATCGATCCCTCGCATTCGAGTTCTAAGGATATCTACCGAATATCGATTCCTCGCATATGAAGTAAATACCCCAGCATTAGGAATTATAATCGCGTGTTTAGTGCAATCAAAACGTTATGCCCTATTCTTAGCAACGTAACTTAATGAGTAAAATCATTCGGTTCAAACCCTAAGATTCCTTTCTAGTCTCACTTAGGATTAAGTTCATGAAACTAGTGATCAAGTAGAATCAAGCATTAAGCACAGAATGAAATTACCAACAAGGAATAAAAACGATTCATGCTTAAATAAATATTAAAAGAGATGCATAGGGTTAAGAAGATTACATCCAATCCTCAGTGAAGCTAGCTACTCATAGTGGAGAGAACCTCCTCAAGAGAAGAATTGATGAAAGGGCTCTATCACTGCTTTTCTCAGGCAGAGTCTCCACACTAATCCTCACTTCTCTCATTTTCCTAACCTACCTAATACTAATATTTAAGTTCCTAAGCTCAAGAACAAGCAAAGGAAGCAAGAAGGAAGCAAATGGCCTGTTTTCTCTCAATTTTCGTTGGCTATTTATAGGAATTCATCACCTGCCAGCTTCACTCACCCAGGCCACCATTTTCTTCATGTTTTGCTCGCCTAGGCGAGCTTAACTTATCTCCTTGGAACTTGTGCTTGCCTGGGCGACCATTTTAGCCTGTGGAAGCTCGCCTGGGCGAGCTAAAGTCTTCAACATGAAGTAATCTTTGGGCTTTGATGGATTTTGGGCCTGGATTGCTTGTAATACCTCCCATGTTTGCTATGTAAGCCCTCCTTGCTTGCTTTGCTTATTTGGAAGCCTAAAAAATCCACGAAATCTATCAAAATACAAAGCATGATTGGATTAATCTTCCGAAATATGAAAAACAACATTTATTTAAGTGCTAAGCATATTTTAACTAGGTTTAGGGCAAGTTTATAAGCAAAGTTAAATGGAATCAAAAGATAAGTGCCTGCATCTAAAACATGATTTTAACTTAAATATGGCACTTATCAACAAGGACCCGATGAAATCGTTGATAGAATTCAGAATACGATCGAAAAAGTACTTAGAATTGGAGCAGATGGAAATTGCTAATACAGCCCCCAGAAGGAAGAACTCCCCGCCCAGGAACCGACATCATCAGGGCAATCATCAACCTAGTAGGAATACGGATCCCGGTTTTAGGCCAGGGAGATATGAAGCTAAATATGACAAGTATACCTCATTGAACACATCGCAGGCACAAGTATGGAGGGAAGTCGCTCTGAAGGACATGAAGAAGGTAGATCGAGGTTGGGCTTGATCACTCTCGCTTCTGCGAATTTCATAATGGGTTGGGACATACCACGGACCATTGTTGGGATTTACGTGACGCCATAGAAAAATTTATCCGAGAAGGTAAATTGAGGCAGTATGTCATCAAAACGCAAGGTCAACGAAGCAAACGAAAAGTCGGTCAAAATGAAACTTAACTAGGAAAAGATTGGGCGTCAAAAGGAATAGATGAGAAGATGACGAGTTCCCGGAACCAGAATTTGAATGCAACGTCATTTCCGGAGCCATGGGAGGGGGAGGAGATACGGCCAACCAGAGAAAGAAATATCTTAAATAAGTCTTCTCTGTAAGAGAGCAAGTTAAATTTAAAGGAAGTAACAACAAAACCGAGCTCCCTCTACTCTATTTTACCGAAGAAGATATGGAAGGGGTACTTCCCGATCATGAAGACGGCCTGGTAATAACCGGGACAATAGCCAATTGCCAAGTTAAAGGAATCTTCGTGGACGATGGAAGCTCGGCAGACATCATCTCTTGGAATGCTTTCAAGAGGATGAACTTGGATGAGGAGGATCTGAAACTGTGTAAAACCATGTTAATAGGTTTTAACGGCAGGTATACTAGCATCAAGATCTCCATAAATCTCCGTTTGACTTTGGGAACGAGGGAAGCCTTCAAATCAGAGAGGGTCACCTTTGTCGTAGCCGAATTCTCCTCACCATACAACGTCATCCTGGGTAGACCAACCATCCATAAATGGGATATGTTATTATCCTCCAAGCATCAGAAGTTTAAGATGGTTGGACGTAATGGCAAAATAATAACCATTTGCGGGGACCAGAAAGAATCTCGCCAATGTTATTTCAATGCCGTGAAGGAAAGCGAAGGCGAACCAGCTTCACCACTGCAGGATCGTGAAGAAGAACGAGCTGACCAAAAATCCGACAAGCGTCAAAACGGAGAAATGATAAATCTGGTAGAGCTCGATATGAGGGAAGACATTGAAGAATGGAGGCCAGAGCCAGTGGACGAGTTGGAGGATATCCAGATAGGAACCCAGCCATCACAAGTCACCAAGATAGGCAAAATATCTTATCCATCCGTCAAAGCCGAGTTAGTAGAATGCCTAAAACGTAATCAAGACGTGTTTGCATGGAAAGCCTCTGAGATCCCGGGAATAAAACCAACTTTTTGCTGTCACAAGTTATCAATGTACCCCGACTCAAAACCAGTCGCCCAGAAAAAGTGAAACCTCGGCCCAGAACGAAAGCAGGTGTTAGAAAAGCACATCAATGAATTATTAGAAGTTGGGTTTATACGGGAAATCCAATACACAACATGGCTGTCCAACGTTGTGACGGTTAAGAAATCCAACGGTAAATGGAGAGTATGTGTCGACTACACCGACTTGAACAAAGTATGCCCCAAGGATTCATATCCGATGCCGAGCATCGATCAACTGGTGGATAATTCATCTGGCTTCAAATTACTGTCATTCATGGATGCCTACTCCGAATACAATCAAATTGCCATGCACCCGGGCGACCAAGAGAAAATGACATTCAGAGGAGGAGAAGCAAATTATTGTTATAACATGATGTCGTTTGGCCTGAAGAATGCGGGAGCCACATACCAGCGGATGATGAATAAAGTTTTCAATCAGTAGCTCGACCGCAACATAGAAGTATATATAGATGACATGATAACAAAAAGAAACACTGGCAGAAACCATGTTCAAGATCTGGAGGAGACATTCTGCAGACTAAGGGAGTACAACATCCGCTGAACCCACTCAAATGTGCGTTTGCTCGACAATAACGCCATAAAACGTACCTGGAACGCAGACAAGTTAAAAATATACCATAGTTAGCGTCCCTAGTAACAATTTCATCTCTCAGCTATTATTCCTAGGGAATTCAGACCTCGCAGTAGCACGATCGATTATGTTCAGTTTTATGTTTATTTCATGTGTTTCTCTTTAATCGAGAGTATGAGTCGGGGTCCATCAGTTAGGCACCCGTCAGTCATACATCTCTTTAATTGAGATTATGAATTTTTGTTTAGTTTTATGCTCATTTACATTTCATGTGTTTCTCTTTAATCGAGAGTATGAACCAAGGTCCACCAGTTGTGCACCCGTCACTCATACATCTCTTTCATTGAGATCATAAATCTTTGTAATGATTTCAATATTCCTAATAAATATTCTTGTTTTCACAAGGCAAATATTTGCATTGTGCACATCACACATTATTTACGTCCCAATAAATACTCAACATGTAAGTCACAACCTCGATCAGGTTGACATAACGACTGCATTGCATGTTAAGTATTATTCGGATAAAAACAGGAAAGCATCTAATCGAGAACGCAGTGCCGATGTTAAATTTGGTTAATAATATATTTGGTCTTTGGAACCAAAAGAATAACTGTTAAGCATGCGAAATATAACCATTGGCCAAAACGCGATAACTCAAGACGACGCTATAACTAGTAAGTCGGTTTATGAACGCAACCACGAAAAGGCAATCCGAGGTCATATATGCGAAAATTGTAAACAAACCAAGTTCAAACAACCAGGTATAACCTGGTGATAGTCAAAACAACAAAAAAATTATCAGGTAAGTACAATTTCAAACCGGCATCCTGGCCCTTCGCGCACTCAAGTTGTAGGGGTTGGAATTGTATCAATACCCTCTGGGACAGATGTCACCTCTTCCTCCTGCAGTTGATCATCATCCACTGGGCAGCAAGGAGCTCTTGATGCATTTTCTGGGTTTCTTCCCGAGAGGCATTGAGTACGCCCAACACCCTGTTGTGCCTTTCCTTCAAATTGGCCAGGCTGGTTAACAAAGCACCACCCTTGAAGATATTCTCTTGGATAATGCTGAGCTCCTTGATGCCTTCATCGGAAAGTGGACTTGAGTTCGAGAAACGCTTGGGAGCCTTCACTGCTCGGACTATTTCTTCAGTGACCCCCTTTTCCCAAAGACTGCCCTGAGTGGACTTCGAGGCTAAGGTAGGAAGTGGAATCGCGGAGGAAATAGGCCTCGAATCTGGCGAGTCAGACGAATTGCTGCACTCGGATGTAACAATCTCCACCCAAGCTGTCTCCACGGTCTTGCGCTTCTTGGCTTTTCCTCCTTCAAGGAGTCTCGCGTAGGAGAAGGGTTGAGACCGCTTCGACGGGTTCGAACCCTTGCTAGCCAGCTTGGCAGAAGGTCTCTTTCTCTCGTCCTGTTGGGTCTAAACTACTGCCACGAGAGGGATTGCCACTGCGGTAGCAGAAGAACCTGGGGCCGGAGCTCTAGCCAAAGGTGCAGAGGAAGAAGCAGGCGGGTCCATGTTGTTAGCTAGTGCAAAGACAAGATTGTTAGAATGCAATAAAGCATACATTAAAAACCAACATCAGTTATGTTCATACTCAGTGCAGTAGGGGACCCAGAAAGGTAGTCACGCAGGAAAAGGCTATGTTATCAACTCATAAGTCATCCTAAATGCCTCGATCCGTGACACCGACGAAGCTTCAGAATTCGACAAGTCTAATTCCTCAAAACGGTAAGAGCCCGGGGCTAGGTCGTGATGGATGCAGGACCAATAGAGGGGAAACCTCCACTCCACATCGAGGGACTCAGGTGAAGACAAGAAAAAAGGTTGCTTGCCGGGCTCAGCGACAACCCTGAAGAATTTGTCCTTGAAATGTTTAAAGGACTCTGAATAAACTGAAAAAAAACTTTCGGTCGGAATGGCCTCGGATGGAGGTCCATCCCTTCTTATCGGAAGGTTCCCTACCCGTCCTAGCGGTATGCACGGTAAAATAATAAGAAAAAGATGGAGTGTACAAGGGACCCCCAGAGCATGGCAGAAAATTTCAAAGGCTTGCATAAATCCCTAGCTATTTGGATGAAGTTGGGAGGGGGCCAGGCTTAAATGATTGATCACTTGTATTTGAAAGTCGAAAAAAGGGAAGCAGATACCCATGTGGGTGATCACTGAAAGATAGGGCCATGAAGCCGAAGGCATGTGAGAAAAACAAAATTTTTCAAGCGGAAACACATACCACACATGAATCATTCTTTAGGACATAGATGTTACCTTGTTTATATTAGAAACTTGATGATCAAGGATAGGCTTGAAGATACAAGCCCTCTAATGTTGATCCACACCACTTCTTGTCAAGACTCAAGAACACTTCTTGAAGACCACCAACAAACACCAAAGGAGGCAGGCTAGGTGCACCAATGGAGAGGAAGAAGGTTTGGTTTCAAAGTGTTTTTACTTATCTAAGAGACTCACCAATAGATGATATTGGTGGCTGAATTTTCTGTCAAAACTCACACAAGGGGGCACGTGAAAATAGAGGAAGGTAGATAGGTTTTTTTTCAAAAACACTTAGAGAACTATGATCACAAGAATGCACTTTTATAGAAGAGTTTGAGTCAGATTTTTTAACCAAAAAAATCTGATTATGAAGCATCCCACACGTGAAGAAAAGATGGAGTTGTTGCATTTAAAAAATTCCCAACAACCTCCTATCATATCCTCCTAAGACCAAGTCAATTACTTGGGAATTATTTTGCCAAATAATAATTAAATATCAGCCGTATGTAAGCCCCTTAATCAGCCCTCAAACTTCTTCCTAAAATCTAGGACATGATCATGATAAAGATGCTAGTTGAATTCAAATTCTAATCTAGTTCTTATCTTCTCCTTTTGATATGAAACTAACTACTATAGATAATTCATATTTAAATTCAAATATTTAAATTCAAAATTTAAATTATCAAATTTAAATATTAGATAATTAATTTAACTATTTAAATTAATTAATAATGTCTTGGACTATCCAAGCCCATTAACTCCATTCATGCGCCCCTCTCTCTTTAAGATAGGTATCCAAACTCCTTCTTGGGCCAATAACCATTATTATGTCCAAAACCTTTAATGCTACAATGTCATGACAATAAAGTGTTAGTGTGTGACCCATTAGGCCCAACATAGCTACTAACATAAATGAGTTTGGACACAACAAGGCCACTACCCATTTAATAACAACACAGAGCACTAGCAATGTTTTGTTGCCCCAGAACTAGTTAGGTAAATGACAAGATCATCCTATTAAATCTATTTGGTTTCCATATGTATTTCCTTTCGTCTCGGTTACCTTCCCATAAAACCTAGGGTAAGGGCGTATCAGCCCTTGCGGTCTAGGGTAAGCTTTGATACGAAATAGGGAGTCTCCAATTTTACTGACTCTAAAGGCAAATCATCTCATGATTTCTTTTACTATGCATAGATTCTCGAGTCCCGTAAATGTCATCCCAATTTCTTTGGTTTACAGATAACCTAATCTCTCATAGAGATTTGACGAATTCCTTCAGCTAGTCACCCTAGACTCGTGCTTTCAGGACATGCCCAAAGGTATACCTATGTGTCTACATGTTTCAGGCAGACGAGGTATACAATCAAAACATGTCTTCTAGAACACAGTCTAGGTGAAAACTTCTGGTCTAAGGAAAGACACACCCAAAAATAAGAGATTACTCTAATGATACTATCTGTGAGATTTCCTCATAGAGTCTCTTTGTGGGTTCGTTCATTGCGAGCTATACCCATATAGGTCCATCCACGACTTTAGCTAAGACATCTCCATGTCTGTAGCTCATGAGGTCTTTACCTTGTATCTACATATGTAACGTCTCTCTTTTCTCACTCGTACTTGATTGATTTTAATTAAAATTTCGTGTCCACTTGGCATTAAAATTAGATTAGTATAAATTTTTCACGAAAATTTATTTCGCTTTGCTTGCTGATTTTATGATTCGTAAGTAACGTAAATGATTATCCTTACCACGATTTATTTATAATGAGAAGTATAGTTAAATATAACAGTCCGTGTACAGTCATCCAAAATAAA
>PYAF01006190.1:8668-27370 GCA_007407185.1 Glycine tomentella | reverse complement strand
CAGTGGAACACATCTCAACATCATAAAACCACTTAAACTCATATATATTCATAAGATGCCAAGCAACATGTTAGTCTTATCAAAGTGTATAGAATCACACAACAATTCATAAGCTTTATGTATTTCAGCTTTACAACACATGGAATAATACATACTTTTGTTAAAGCAACCAACCACATGAATATAATTCAAATTCAACTACAAGGATCCAAACCAAACATTCTTTAAACATATTTTATTCATTGTGACATATTATCAAACACATGGTGTGCAAGCTTAAACTCATAGAAAACTATTTAAATATTAATCCTTATAAAGGTCTACATAATTCTAAGGTTAAATAAGCATCATTCTAGCATAAAATAGACCTATTCAAGAGTTTACAAAACACTTTTTAAGGAAACCCACAAACTTTGGTAGAACCTAAACTACTTTAATTTTAGTAAAATATTTCATTAGCCAATTGTTTTTCTTCTGAAATACCTATGTTTCATTCATTCATTAAGTTAAGCTCTAATCATTTATACATCAATCATTCTTTAACCTAAAACCAAGTTATTTATCCAAGTGGTCAAGTTTTTAGCAATCTTTATTCTTTGAGGCATTTCATCAAACACTTAGAATACTAGACTTAATCAAATAAAGCAAGGAGTAATATTCAAACTAAGCTATCATAAACTCCCCCATACCTTAGGTTTCTCCTTAAAATTTGAATAGCCTTGCTCCTAGTATCCATAGGGCCCCACGTGAACTTATAAGCATATAGGCCTTGATTTTTGCTCTAGGTGAAAGGTATAATTTGGAAGAGATAAAATGAGAGGCTTTAGGAGGAATTGTGCACGGTTCAAGCTCTCTTAGAGCTGCCCATATTCTGATTCCAACTCCCTTTTTATATTGATCTTTTCTACAAAAATCTAAGTGTTATAATGGCCACTTTCTACTTGTTTTTATCTCATTGGCTAGCCTTTCCTTATGTTCCAAGTGGCCAAATTCTTGATTCTTCTCCTCAATTCTCATCTTTTCTAGTTTTATGCACGTGGAATGGCCAGCTTCTAGGAAAAATCTTCACTAATTTTCCTTTCTTTTATGGGGAATAGCCAAAACTTAGAGAAGTCTTGTGCTTTTCTTTATTCCAAAACTCATTTCAGTACCATATCCATTCTGAATTTATTAACCATTGGATCCTCTTAAAATTTTAAAGGTATATTCCTATCTCACATATATAACTTCTGACCGTTGGGATTTTAAAGGTATATGCCCACGTGTTTTTCCTAAGAAAACAAAATAAAAATCTACTTAAATTAAAATTTCACCACGCAAGTGGACCAATAGCAAGTTTCCAAGCCTCTTAAACATCCATGTGTCCATTCTTGAATGTTCCTAAAGCTTTTCTCCCTTGATATTGTATCATACGGCCAAGGCTTGATCTTAGATAACTTAATCCACAAATTTTTCTTTTATTCCATGTAATATCAAAATTCTAATTTCCTATTAGTCCATATTGCCTTTAATTATTAAAATTACTAAACTAATTTATTTAGGAAACCTATTCCTCCCATAATTAAGATAAAACTCCATAGATTATGTCCATACTCTTTTTATAATTTTCTGATACCTGAAGTAGTCCAGATTAAGCTATTTTCAGCCTATCTTCCAAAATTCGTAGAAATTCTATTTTAGGGTTCTCTGCCCTCAATCTTGCTGATAGTTTGTTATCTAAAAGTATTTTATCCAATACTGAGGTTCCCATAAATTTCTAAGGTCATCTGGTCCTTGTTTGACCTAAAGGGTATTTTGGTATTTTCACCACTTTTCCTAGGGGCAAAATCGTCATTTCCTAAAATGTTCAAGGAATCTCTGTAATTGTCACCCTAAGGGTATTCTGATCATTTTTCTGACATCCCAGAGTATTTATAGAATTTCCTCCTGAAGATACTTTGCCAAAATACCAAGGGCCAGTTTGGTCATTTTCAAAAATATCTAGGGGTATTTGCGTCATTTCCCTCAAATCTTTTTATACTGCCTCTGATCAACATTTTACCCTAATAATTTGTATACAGACTATCAATCGACTATAAAAATTTGGGGTGTTACACAAGATGGACCAGAGATTGAAATCAATGAGTCTTTCCCTGATGAGCAAGTGCTTGCTGTGCAATTCAGTCCATGGTTTGCTAACATGGCCAACTTCAAGGCTGCTGGAATCATGCTTGAAGAATTAAATTGGCAGCAGAGGAACAAATTCTTACATGATGCGAGAAGGTACTTCTGGGATAACCCTTTCTTGTATTTTCAATGCACTGACAATGTTATCCGCAAATGTGTAGCTGAAACCGATGTGCCAAATATTTTGTGGCATTGTCATTCCTCTAACTATGGAGGCCATTTTGGTGCAAACAGAACTGCACACAAAAGTCCTACAATGTGGCTATTATTGGCCAACACTCTTCAAGGATTCCAAAAACTTTGTGATGCAGTGTGATAGCTGTCAAAGAACAGTAACATTTCTCGCAGAGAAGAGATGAGATGCCACTGAACAACATCCAAGAGGTTGAGCTGTTTGATGTATGGGGGATTGATTTCATGGGGCCTTTTCCTAAATCATTCTCCAACCAATACATCTTGGTTGCTGTGGATTATGTTTCCAAGTGGGTTGAAGCAGCAGCTTTACACACCAATGATGCAAAAGTGGTAGTCTCATTCTTGATGAAGAACATTTTCACCAGATTTGGGGTGCCAAGAGCGATAATCAGTGATGGAGGGACTCACTTCTGTAACAAGCAATTTGACAACTTGTTGGCAAAGTATGGAGTCAAACACAAAGTAGCTACTCCTTATCACCCTCAGACAAGGGGCCAGGTAGAGATTTCCAACAGAGAACTGAAAAGAATCCTTGAGAAAACTGTTGGAACATCAAGAAAAGACTGGTCTAAAAAACTAGATGATGCGCTTTG
The DNA here is from genome assembly GCA_007407185.1 of Glycine tomentella. Taxonomy (NCBI): domain Eukaryota; kingdom Viridiplantae; phylum Streptophyta; class Magnoliopsida; order Fabales; family Fabaceae; genus Glycine; species Glycine tomentella. Next base: position 24,416 of record PYAF01006190.1, on the reverse strand, counting down.
GTCATACCGGACTGCATTTAAAACTCCTATAGGTATGTCCCCGTTTCAGCTTGTCTACGGTAAGTCTTGCTATCTCCCTATTGATCTTGAACACAAAGCCATGTAGGCAACCAAATTTTTAAACTTTGAACTGTCAAAAGCTAATGAAAAAAGGTTGCTTCAGTTGAATGAATTAGATGACATCAGGTTAGTTGCATATGAAAATGCCAGGATCTACAAAGAGAAGACAAAGAAGTGGCATGACAACCAAATCCGCCCAAAGGAATTCGTTCCTGGCCAACAAGTGCTGCTTTACAATTCTCGCCTGCGACTCTTTCCGGGTAAGTTAAAGTCACGTTGGTCTGGACCATTCCTTGTGTGAGAGGTCTATCCTTATGGCACAGTGGGAATTTCTCCCTTGGATAGTGACAGAGCTTTCAAAGTGAATGGCTATAGATTGAAGCACTATTTCGGGGGAGATGTGGACAGGAACACCGTTTCTGTTCCACTCAATTCCACAGAGGATTAGCAAGGCGGAAGCGTCCAACTCAAGACATTAAATGAGCAATTCTTGATGTACATACATAGTATTTAAAAGTCTCTTTAACTTTGATAGCTTTAACTTTATCATTATGCATGTTTCCTTTAAGTCAATTTAAGTTTCATTAAAATTTAGTTAGGATAAATAAAATAAAAAGAAAAATCAAAAAGAATACAAAAAGGTTGTCCAGAGTGTGCGCTACTCGCGCCAAGTGTGGCGCTAACCACGCCAGACACATAGCAAGTTCACGCTATTAGCGTGAACTCTCGCGCTAATCGCCCGAGGCTTTCGACCCTGAGCTTCCAAACTGCATAATTTCACGCTACTAGCGTGAATGGTGGCGCTAATAGCGCCACTTGTTCGAGTCAATTGCCAAAATTTTTGGGATTCACGTTACCAGCGTGGATATTGGCGCTAACCGCGCCAAGCTTTCGAGGCTGAGGACACTCCAGTTCAAATCCACGCGATCAGCACTGCCAGTGGCGCTATCAGCATGATGAAAGCGCATCAATTAGCCTGAAATTTTCATGTCCACGCTAATAGTGTGAAGAGCCTGCGAATCGCGTGAAGAAGGCGCAAGAAAAGCCTTCCAGTTCTTAATGGCGCAAATCGTGCCAACTGCCGCGCGAATCGCGCGGGGTCGCGGAATCTGTTTTTATTTTAAATTTTCCCATTTCGCGGTCTCAACCCGTCTATTCCCAAACTGCTCCTCCATTTTCGCCTGAACCCCAGCCATCATCATTAATCACCATTACCACCTTAAAAGCCCTTTCCTTCATTCATTTTCCCAAATCCTCCAGAACTCACCAGCGAATTCTGCTCTCGAGTTCTCTCTCTTGCGTCCCATCTCGAGTTCTGCAACCAACATCACATGTCCCATCATGGCTGCAGACAAGGTAACATCCTGGAACCACACAATTGTTTATCACTGATTGCTGAAAATGCTCATAATATGCTTGATGAATTGCGTATGTGTGTGGTGTGTAAACTCTGTTGTGGGCATGGTTTTTATTGATTTTCATGTTTGGCCCACATCAGATGATAAATTTGGTGCATTGAGGGACTTGAGACCTTTTGATTAAAATGAGCCCCTAAAGTTGGTTTGAATGATATGATGGAATATAGGCATATTGAATTGATTTGATTATGTGCGCATGATATGCTTGATTAATTGACTGAGTGGAAATTTAAGAGCACAATTGGAAAATCCATGTTGCAAGGTTCCTTTAATTGCTTGAATATCAATCATGAATGCATGATGCACTCCCACAAACTGGTTTCAAATTGAACAAAACCAAATGGTGCATTATAATTGAATAAATTGGGGTTTTTAATTCGTTGCACAAAATAGCCGGGTTGTGTTTTTCTTTGGGATAGAGTGTGAACATAAATCTGGTAATGACGCTAATTGTAAATGGAAGGCATAGTGTATTGATCTGATTTGAACCAAAGCATGGGCACAAGAACTTGATATTGAATTGTATATATCTGTTTTGATGGTTGAATTTGACTTGTTGGACTGTGTCCATGACAGCTTAGGATCAAATGACTTAGAGACCTAAATTGGGCTAAATCTGGGAATCTAGATGGTGCCATTCATTTCTTTGTCATACTGTGCATATTGTTTATTGATCAACTGATAAGTTGAAGTGGTGTGTGAATAAAATGATTGAATTATGTCTGGTTTGGTGTATGTAAGGCACTTAAATCTGGGAATGGAGGACCCATATCTTGCTTGTAAATAAACTAAATTGAACCAATTGGACTGTGCCTTTTATTGTCAATATAGTTGATCCAATTGCTGCTGCTGGAAACTTGAATTACTTGAAATGACTAGATGTGGCTTTGTTGGGTATTGTCATGGATTAAATATGGGAATCATTGAGATTGAGGCTAGTCTCAGGTTGTGAATAAAATTAGTTTTAGACCTTGGGCAGGTTGAGCTGAAATTGTGAACTTGCAGGTATCCTAAATGCTTGAAATGTGAATTGCTTGAATCAATGGTTAATGTTGTGACTGTGCTTGCATGAAATGCTTGAATTCTGAATTGTTGGTGCATATAAGGAAGCTAAATCTGGGAATCCAGATGTGCTATTCTTTTCCTTTTCATAATGTGCATCTGGTTCTTTGATCAAATTGGTGACTTTTTAAATTGGTTTCTGCATGAATTGCATGAATTATATCTGGTTTGGTGTATGAAAGGGACAAATCTGGGAATTGAACCTATTGAACCATGCATATATCTAGAATTTGTTCTGAGTTTTAGGGAAAACAAGTGGCTAAGGGTAAGAAGAAGAGTAGTAGGAGGCAGCAAACGGGCTAGGCTTTCAAACTATGATGAAGCCCGATTCCACTTAGCTGAATGCCAGGGAAGGTTCGATACCTGGTATCTCCCTAAGAAGATTATACTAGAGAAAAAGATTATGTGGGAGGTGCTTCTAGAGGGGAACCCGGTACTAGAAGTGATCTTGAGACGCCAGTGGCAGAGGCTGGCAAGCTTCCCGGAGCCCAGTTCCAGTGCCATCCTCAGAATTCTTGGCCAACGTCGATCCCGCCACAGTGGCACGGAGCAGACTCAGTTGGGTGAAGGGTGTCCAGGTCCCATTTGACGAGAAGACCATTGAGAGATTCTTGGACACCCGTTATGATCCCTTCGATGGCTGTGACTTCAGCCAGCTCTTTTACAGGATGCAGCCTGATGCCCTGACAAAGATGTACAGGGACGAGGTACCTCAGCTAGCCACCACCATCCGCAGGGCCACTACAGGCCTCTACACTGCTTGGAAGCCCAAATCAGGGCTTGATTACATACCAGAAAAGCTGCGGAAGCATGACCTGGTTGGAGAGGCAGCTTTCTGGCATCAGTTCATTAACCACACAGTCATCCCTTCTACTAATATGACTGATGTGAATGTGGAGAGGGCCACCCTGCTTTACACACTCCGGGGTGAAGGTAACCTCTACATTTCTAACCTTCTTTCTAACCGTATTCTTCATATGATCCAGGACGCCAACAGCAAGTCTTGGCCCGCCCATTCGTCCTTGATTCTACACCTGTGTCGCCATGCGGGTGTAGAAATCTTGAATGACGAGCCTATGGATATGCATATTGCATCATTGATGGACCACAAGACTTATTTAGACGCTGTGAAGAGCGCTGCTGAGGAGCAGATCATCAGAGCCTCAAAGCTCACTCCAAAGGACCTCGCAGCCCACAGTCCTAGAGATGCACCACCACCAGATGAGCCCCAGCCAGCAGAGCCAGCACCACCAGCTCCTTCTTCCACCACTCCTGGACATGAGCCACTCTACACAAACTCTCCTAGCTATTTGGCCTTCCAGGAGTTTATCAGGACCCAGCTTACACAACAGACCCGCATGCTTGAGGCATTATGTAGGCAGTGCGGCGTCTCACCCAGCGACTACCAATTTCCACTGACACCACCACCAGCCGCTGCAGATATTCCTCCTGGTTCCTCAGATGCCGCAGATAGAGACAGCCATTCCTGAGCCTCTTCAGGCTACAGAGGCTGAGGCTATTGATGAGAGAGGAGAAAGAGAGGAGTGATAGGACTAAGTTTATTTTTCTTGTTTTCTATTCTATTTGGATTATGCATTTGACAGCTTGACATTCTGCACATTTTATTTTTCTGCATATAAATAGTAAGGGTTTCTGATTCAATTTTGCGCATAAAAGCTGTTTAGATCAATGTTTTGATTTGGTTGCGATTTTCCAAATAATGATGAAATGCTGATAATTTTTCCAAAGGGCTATGACCTTATTGGTTGTTGCTGGGGACAACAATTTCTAAATCTGGGAATGGACGCGCATACGCATTATTTCGCAAATCACAGTCAAGGAACAAATGACGTCTAACAGAAATTTTTCAAAAATAAATAAATAAAAATAGCACATCAGATTTTTCAGAATAAAAGTGAATGGACACAGTAATGGATAAGGATTTCTCTGATGAAAGCTTGATGAAATGAAACATAGCATGAACTGCATTATGCATGAATGGAATTTTGATTGTTGGTATGTGATATGCATGTTGAAGTTGACATAATGCTTGAAATGAAGTCAGCAGAGATTGACTTGAGTCTAACACCTGTGAGGTTTGAGCCAAACCGTGGTAAATTTTCTTTCCGAGAGACTCCATTTTCCTAGTACTCTAGAATTTGAATTGTTTCTCTGGATGCAGGTGTGACTTGACATGATTAAGGCAGTCCTTCTTCTGAAAACCAGGGCCAAAATTGACTTACCCTCAATTATTTTTCCATTTATACCTCCTTGAGCCTGAGCCTTTCATTTCAAATTTCCGAAATCAGAGCCAGATACATTGACCAACCTCCCTGGGGCTAGAGAAAGTACAATACAAGTCCATAACAGCAGAAAACAGGGAATTGTCCATCAAGGCATGAAGGAAAACAAGTTGAATTCAATTGGTATGAAAGAACAAGAATAAACAAGCACAGTCCAGTTGAAAAACAATAAGCCTATCAACTGGAAATCTGAGAAACTGTATTAGTTGGTTAATTTTGTATTGTGCTTTATATTTAAAAAAAATCCAAAAATAAAAAAGAAAGGTTATTTGTTTTGTTTTATTTACCATAGAGAATAAATTGTTGAATAAAGTACCAGGTTTTGAAAAGGATGAACAAGGAATATGGATGACCACAAGATTGGACTTAAGGACTGGATCTAGCTTCATTAGCTACTATTCCAAAGAATTTCCCACCCTTAGCCCAGCCAAGTTACAAGTCGGAAAGACCTTTTGATCAAGTTGTGCTTGCATCTGTTGAGAATATTTTCAAGCTTATGGTAGTGCTGTGACTATGTTGAGTGAGAGATTAATCATAGCCTGATACACTTGAGTGAATGAGTGGAATAAACACATTCTGTGAGGAATACTCAAGTTAACTCTCACAATTTGACAAAATTGAAAGTGTTATTGAAGCTTTGATTTGAATGTGATCATACTCAGCATGATGATTCTAGGGCTGTAAATTGTGGTTTGGTTTGATCATCGACCCTTGCTTATTCTTGAAGTTCTGTCTGTTGCTGAGGACAACAACTTTCAAATATGGGAATTGTTTGATGTGTTGCAAACACATCTTAGTTTTAGGCTAGTTTTAGGTTATAATTCAGAAAAATCCTTAGGAATATAGGTTAGAATTAGTTTAATTGTTGTTTATATTTAATTATATCTCATTTTAGTACCAAGTTGTGATTTCATGGCCAAAAAGAGGAGAATCAAGCAAAGAAAGAAGAAAAGCAAGTTGAAGGTCTCGCGCGGATCGCGCCATATCCCGCGCGAGTCGTGCCATAGGCCAAAATACAAGCCCACGCTAGTAGTGCCACAAATTCGAAGAAGCCACGCCATCAGCGTGGGATCCCGCGTGAGTAGCGTGGAAGCATGCAAGGACTAGCCAAATCAGCTCGAAGACTCCACGCTGTCAGCGTGGAATCTGCGCCATCAGTGCCATAGAGCCGCAAGTCCCACGCGATCAGCGCGGAGTCCCACGCGAGTCGCGCCACGAAGATACTGTTGCTTTATTTAAAAATATCTGGTTCGAAAGTTGGCACAGGAAGAGGCTTTGTTACCCAAATTAAACCATTCTATAAAAGAAAGGCCTCTGGGACTGAAGAGGGAACACTGGACATCAGATTTTATCATTCTAAACCTCTGGAATTCATTCCTACATAGAATCAAGGCTAGGGTTTTACTGCAGAATCATGTTTTCCATGACAACTTTTGTGTTCTTGATGCCTACGTCAGGCTAAACTCTGTATTGTGGTTAGGCCAAGAACCGATGTGAACTCCTCTATAACTTGACTGGTATTGAATGAGATTGTCATGATTGTTTTATTTTACTCTGTTCTTAATTGTTTTATTCTTACTTAGAATTGGCCATTCTACTTAAGTGCTGAGGGTTAGGATTCGCAATAGGGATGTTGGGATTCTAATTTCTGACGCAAGTAAGATAACAATTGTTCATTGCCTAGGGATATGGATGCGTGATTGCAGAAACTTATAATATAGTCTTTTAAATGCTTAACTTGATAGAATTCACTAACGGATTAGGTTTTTGACTCAGGTTAAAGGGTTAATTCACTAAGGGATTAGGGGTTAACTAAATTAGGAAAGATTTATTCTCTGAGCAATCAGAAACAATCAAACTTGATAACCAGTTAAGTGAAAGAGGTAGGGAACAAAGGGGATTGCGTCTTGACCACAATTATTCCGTCCATTGGTTACAACTCTCTCTTTATTTGCAATTTACTTCTTTTAAATTCTGCTCTTATTCCAACATTCAACCACTCAACAACAATTTTTTAAAATATTTTCTTTTTCTTTTCCAATTGCTTAGATTGCTAATTACTGTGATTTCACACCAATCCCTATGGAGACGATACTTACTTACCCACTTTATTACTTGAAACGAGCGGTGCACTTGCCGTGTCGCAACAACAAGTAAAACAAAAACCCCAACCCCAAAACCAAAAGACGAGAATGTATTCAAACCTGGCCTGGAAAAGTGAATCCGTGGAGAGAAATGCTCCCTGCTCACCAAAACACAAACCCATATCAGAGACAGAGACACGGAGAAGTGGAACCATGATAACGAAGTCCAGGATGAACAAATATGGCGAACAAAGAAAGACATTACAAACTTGCACAACAGACTCAGGAACGACACCACAGTCAGGGATGAACTCATAAATGGAACCACCAAGATGGCCTGAGAGAGGGTTGACGAGGTCAGGGAATTAGGTCGCGATGAAAAAATATATGGCTCAAACTGAGGGGGAAAGCACGACGCTATTAGGGATAATAGCAAATTCGAAGACGATTTGAACGTAATGTCTTTGAATACGTGCAATCAAAGATGGTCTTCATATGAAAACGATGTCATTTTACAAAATCAAAGACGGTTCTTTTATAACCGTCTTCGTAAATAATGTAATATTTACGATACTACCACCGGCTACCATTCTAAGATGGGTTTGGTGCAACTGTCTTTGATTCAGCAACGTAGAATTCATATATTGTAGTAGTGGCATTTCAACAGCATAGTCGTTCCTCCTTTCACCAACAAGTTTGCGAATCTGAAGCCAGCATTGCTTAGTTTGATTGCTTCACATCCGTTTGCTGGAATGAATCATGAAGGGATATACACACATTTGTCTTCCTTCATGGAGCTATGCAGTACTATGGGAGCTTCTGACAGAGATGCTAAAGATGTATACCTCAGAGCTTTTTCATTCTCCATAATAGGTAAAGCGAAGACATGACTCCAATTACATCCAAACAAAAGTCTTAATACTTGGGAAGAAGTAGAGCAAAAATTAATTGTAAGATTCTTTCCACTATCCAGATTCATTAGTAAAAAATCAACCATTGCTACTTTTTTTCAAGGGTCTGATGAACCTCTCTGTGAGACATGGGAGAGATTCAAATCTATACTACAGAGGTTCCCCAACCGTAGTTTTGATGATGTTGGACAATAACATATTTTCTACAGTGGTTTGAGATCTCGAACAAAGATGATTCTTTATGCCTCAGCTGACAGTACTATGATGTCCAAGAGTCATGAGGAAGTAATTATAATCATTGACTCCATTGCAGCCAATGATTATTAGAGTCACCATGATAGGGATCTGGTTCAAAGGAAAGGTATGATGGAGCTGGATACTCAAAATGCAATTCTAGCTTAGATTAAACTCTTGACTCGACAAATGGAGGCCTTAACAAAATAGATAGGCCAACTTCCTCAACATTTTAGCAAGGTGGATCACAGAAAACACACCAAACTCATTAGGTTCAACAAGTTCTAAGATGTGGTTTATGTGGTGGTGACCATTAGAATACCCCCTGTTCAGCACTTGGTGATTGCCAACAAGAGAAGGAGGCCCATTATTTGCAAAATCTCAGCATTACCTTTCCTTTCTCATCCAGCATCAAAACATCCTTAAGCTTGTCAAGTAGTGTCAGATCCCTCAATCTCCCTACCCAACTTTGTTTGATCAACTAAAAATTGTTCTTAGCTACATTAATCTTTTTACCCCACCATATTTGGTTTTTCGATCCACCATTTTTCTTGTTTACCTCCACCATTGTGCCCCATTCCCATATTGAGGTTTCAAGACTACATTAGCAAACAATTCCACCCCTGTAGTCCCTTTTCCTCAATCACTAAACTTCTAGTTCCCTTACTTCTCCATCTTATCCCTCCGATGACTCACTACTGTCTTCTTGGTCTCTTTTAGACCCTCATTTCCTCTAGAGGTACTATTATGTTTAGGTATATTGACATTCATTTTCACATTCCCTGTCAAGATCTGGCCCAATTGTTTCTCTAGAGTGAAGACATTGTGAACATCAATGAATCAAACAAAATCATACCTATTACCCCATTATCTATTCTATTTGCAATGTAAATCTCCTATAAAGTTGAAACACAGTACAAAGGGTCTCAACATTAATTGTTTCTAGGAACATACTGAAAAATACTTATGGTACTCTTGCAGTTTTCTTCGTCTTACTCCGTGAACTCTCCCTCATGTCTCTCCCTCATTGTTTCTCTGTCAACTCTTCAGGTGAATTTTTTTATGAAGCTAAACAGAAGTGTGATTTTGTATTGTGTCGGTCTTTGATGGAATAATACTTTACTCATCATTTGATAATTTAGTACAATTGTAGTAATTCAATATATTTCTATTTTTGTCGATAATATAAATAAAAATTGGAATTGAAAGAGTAAAAGAGAATAAAGATTGAATAGAAAATGAAAAATAAAAAACAGTTAAAAATGCATGTAATTAAAGTGTAAATTATTTTCTAAAAAAAAAGGAACATTGGAAACAAAATAGTAAGAGACGGGATTACATTATCAATTAAGAGACAAAAGCATTAAAGAAATGAGACGATTAAATGAAAGTATCGACTATATTAATTTTTATAGATTTACTAATTTTATTTATTATCTATTTTTACGAATTTGTATATTATCAAATAATATATTTTATTTATTTATTTATTATGTATTTATATATCTTTAACTCAATATTCATCGACTTTTAAAATTGATTGTATTTAGTGAATCATCAATTTAGTCTATGAAACCGTAATAATCATTCAAATTGGTTCCTAAAATTAATAAAATGACAAAAATAGTGTTTGCAATTGTACATTATCAATTAATTTAATTAGTTCCCAAAACAACAATAGACAGTATAATTGGTTCCTAAAATAAATAAAATTATCAAAATACTGTAGCTCTTTCTGTATAAATCAAATTAGTCTTTTGGCGGTGTAAGCATGCAAGGACAGTATATATAGATCCAGAGAAGTGGAGAATTGACCAGAGACAGGTTGAAACTCGGTTACATTTAATGAAATGCAATATTTGCGTCATGCTAGTTTATGTGGTGAGAGTTGCATGCACGAAGATCTAATTGCATTATTTGTCATGCAGTATAAAACATGCAATCGCGTTTATATTTACGGTGTCATAGCAATCTTAAAAGTCAACATTATTGTTCTAAACTCCAATCCTAGCAATTCAGATTGTTAAGTATGACGATGCATATCATTGTTGAGTTAATTCCTCTTACGGTTCTACAATATAATGATCCCTTTTCGACTCCAAAATGAAAACGAAAACAATAGGGAAACTGACAAACTTCTGATGATAATTTTGGAAATCTAAGATATAAGATAAGATTGAATTCAATCAAAATGTACTTCCCCATCAAGTTAAGAATTGAATGTTTCTTGTTCTTACTCTACTTCACTTCCCTACAAATAGTAACACTCAGCCACTTCCTTCACATCGACATATTTGTACTAGTTTTCTACTAGTTCATAGTGAGTTCTGAAAAATGGGTTCCAAGGTTTTGCTTGCTCTAGTTACGTTCATGGCTGCTATACTTCTTATCTCCGCTGAGGTTGCACCCAATGAATACCAGAATTTTGACCAAAAAAATGGTAATTCTGTTCGTGTTTTTCTGCATTAATTACAGGTTTTAATTTATTGGTTCTAACTCATGCTTATGATAGTTTGATTATATCACACTTACCTATGAAGATATTTTACAAGTTGTTATTTGAAAAAACAACTTGCTATAATTTCTTCGAGAATAATATTGGCATTTTCGGAAGGCTATACCTAATGTTTCAATTTCATCATTTATTTCGGGACATATAGCAAAAGTATAACCTATAATAATTATTTCAATCGAATCCTTATTATTATATATTGTTGTTTTTATGGTAGGGAAACCTGCTTCAAATGGGATATATGAAAGCAAGGGTTACTGGGGTGGTCCTGGGTATGGAGGTTGGGGTGGCCCTTATTATGGTGGTGGCTGGGGCTGGGGCGGTCCGTGGCGCGGAGGCTGGGGTGGTCCTTGGCGTGGTGGCTGGGGTTGGCGTGGCGGCTGGGGGGGTTGGCGTCCTAATGAACATGTTCAGGCTGGGATTAATGGCAACCCTCGCAACTAATAAGGAAAATTGCTAAAGCTTATATATGGTTTATGTTATAAAGTAATAAAGAGAGCTCCACGATGAGTGTAGTTTGTAATAAAAGTGGAAATCTTTCTTCTCATTATAATATAAAGCAATAATATATAGTTTTTATGTGTTTCCTTATCTTCAATCTATGTTCCTTTTGCTAAACTTAATAAAACTCTAAAATTAAATATGTAATTTATTTCCTTCCAAAGCTATATGCTAGCTCTATGATTTTGATAGGATTGAAATACTGATGCAAGATTACCTATCAACACTATAAGGAAAATGACATATGCCTACATATAAAAACTGTCATTAGAAATTAAAAATGCATAGTTAAATGTATTATATACTTTATCATACGAATATTTTGCTAGTCAACTTTGAAGGGACATATAATGATGGATAAATGTCTGTTACTATAGGTTTTATCTACAAATTTTTTTTTCCAACAATTACATTTTACTACATACAATTCGTAATATGTATTGGTAAAAGTCATTAACTTTTATCCATAGCCTTCAAACATAGGTTAAAGTTATGAACTTATTCATACATCCTTCAACTATAGCTAGAAGTTAAGAACTTATACCTCAACTGTAGGTAAAAACTATATAGTAATAAATAAATAAAATTGTATTTATGCTCTCTATTGCTATCCAATCGTAAAAGAACTAATTATAAGCATAGTATCATGCTTGTACTTTCTGAATAGAATGTTGTACTAAGAGAGATACATAGAAGGAAAAAAAGGAAATAAATAAATAGGTGCTAAAAAATTAATAGGAAAATAGATAAAAGTAAAAAAGGACTTTAATAATAATATCATACTAATTAAACAATTGAAGGATTCTAACATCCTAACCTGCAAAATCACAAAATGAAGACGTTGATCATACACAAGAGAGTCAATAAAGAAAACTTTCATTGAAGGGTGGTTTTAAATTGCTCATAGTTGTAGCCTGCATCACTTCGCGCTCTCAATTGAACCATTAAAACCGATATGTAGATGCACAACACAATCAAGGAAACTGAAATTTTACTAGTCAAACCAATTAAGAGACTAGTACTTGTAAATATTTGACATGTAACTTCTTATTACTGCATCAATGTCCATGTGTGAGCTTATGCTGCGCCAACAGTTGTGCCAAATATGGAATATAATTCATCCATGTTTGTATTTAGCCAAAATGAATCAAATTGGTTCAGCCTAAACACCCCAATTCATAATTACTCTAGCAATAACAGTAAGAATGGAATTCCATGTATGGAAACTTGTATTCACCCCAAGGCACTGCAGTCAACCAGTCCAAGTAGTTACGGGTAACACTGAATTCATGTAGGTTCAAGATAATGCATTTCTTGTCAGTGCAAGCAAATATCAATAATTTACAGTTGAATTGCATTGACAAAGATGAACTCATAAAGCATTTGGGATACAATAACATGTTGATATTACAAGATGATTGTTGTGTATGTGGGGATTAAATATACTATTTTTTTGTCACTACATGATAGTGATTTTTAAATTTGATCCTTATATTTTAGCGCAGATGATTAAAAATAAATTTGCAGGAACACAAATTTTATTATTTTCAGTGAGACACATACAGAGATACAAATCAATGCTCTTGAGCTCATTGCTTGCAAAAGATAAGCTCATTGCTTGTAGCTGAATTATATGTTCAGGAGAGTTAACAGTCACTTCAAATTTGCACCAGTTAACCTGTAAGCACAAACAATGTGTTAGGATTAAAACAAGGCAGCCGGAATAAAGAGCAAGTCATATACATTATACTTCTACTTGATGCCCAACTTAAAAATCTCACCCTTCTAGAAGCTGAGCTTGGAGAAAAGTTTGAAACATGTAGTCATGAAGGCCCCTTGATCTTTCTTTTAATAAAAGAACTAGTTATTGTACCCGTGCAGACACATGGGTAAGCCATACTATTAAATGCATGAGTTGATCTAATGTAAAACTTTGTTATAGAAAACTAAATATAATTAGATTGCATAATGTGAAATATGAAATTAGATTGGAATATGTAATATAATTGTATACATTTAGTTGTACTTGTGTATAAATTAATAAATGAGAATCAAAATAATAAGACTGAAATATGTAATATACTTATAAAATAACGCTGTCTATTTAGCTCATAAGTTCACAAAACCAAAGCACAAACGTCAATCAAAAATTCACCAGAAAAGGTTCTAAACAAACTTTAGAGAGATTAATAGAGTATGATGTACTTAATTTAGAGTTAATCAATTCATAATATTCCTTATCAGAATCATAGGAGTGCCACTTTTTCAATACATCTTTCCAAAGTAATGCTTCAATCTTAGGACCCTATTTATTTTTAATAATAATAGTAAATTCATTAGTCATGAAGGAAAGCATATACAATAATATGTTCATGCTAATATCTAACCATTTTGATATATTATTAAATTTAATTTTATTTAACTAAAAACAAAAAACTACTATTATCATTCTATGTACTGGTTTTTCCAAGAGAGAGAGAAGTAATGACAATTACAAACTAGAAGAAGGAAGAATCCAACATCTTGTAAAGTAGGGTCAGGCCTATGTGAAAGATGAACTCCTTGGGCAGCCAAACCATGTATATACTGTAGAGAAGTAGTTAAAATTTAGACATCAAACATTGAACCAAATAGGAGAGATGGGAATTCTTAAGCTATCTTCTATTTTTGTTTGTTCTTTCTAAATGTTGCCCTGCCCCTGAGCCATTTCAGGTCTTTTCTTTGGACTTAATTAGATTTCTAATTAAGAATAACGAAATTGACCATTAAAAATGTAACATGACCAAACAAAACACAAATTATATATATGTTTCTTTTATCACATTGTTGTATAGCAGTCCAAGTCCATATTTTCATATGAAAAAAAAATCATAAAAATAAGAGAACTGAAATACCATGAAAGAAAGAGGTTAACTAAACAAAGTGAAAAGATATTCAGACACTTCGTTTCTTCTTCTATTCTTCCTTTCCAGAAGAGCATGCAAAGTGCAAAGACATAGATATTAAGCACAAAAAAATCAGACATACATTAAATGTGGGATAGTGAGTATGTATAACGACTTCGTTTTTATTTTCTTATTTTAGCTTATTACGTTGTTTCCTATTTAATCGTCTACACTTTTATATTACGAAAAATTTTCTGCGAGATCTAGTGACATAAAATACTATTCTAGTCGAATTGAAATAATTTTAACATAATTCACAATCAGAGTTATTTAAGCATAAGTAAATATAACAGTCCGTGATACAGTCATCCAAAATAGAATACAGACTATCAAAATATAATGCAGATCACCAAAATAGTACAGAACTCCCAAAAGCAGCAACAGCGGGTGATATCATCCATACATCAAGCCAAAATACAGCACATAATTCATCAAGCTCCTTCATATCTAAGCATTTCACTGTTCCTCTGCTCGCCCAAATAAATTGGGGTCATCGCAGGTGTCAACCACCGACACACTCGGGTAAGTATTTAATAAACATGATCAGATAATTGACATAAAATAAAATAAATACATAACAAACTTTAAAATAAACAACAAATATACAGAAACATAAAATAACCCTTATAGATAGATATATGATGAATGATGCATGCTCTCTTTATTAAATGATGCATGACTGAGATCTCAGATAATTTTCACAGGGTACCAAAAGCAAAATAGTTCCACCCACTCTAGTGAAACATCCCTCCACTCTGAGGGTTAAAATTAAAGAGTTTCACCCACTCTAGTGAAACTTCCCTCCACTCTGAGGGTCAAATGAAAATGATGCATGGTTTGATTTTTATTTCAGTTTCTCTTCTCCATGTTTTTCCCAAAGTCTCATATCTTGACACTATAACTTTTTAATCTTCCATCAATATCAAAGGTAAGTGCCCATAATTTTAAGGAATCAACCTTAACAATATATAGTACGAATCTTTAATCATATGTTCATGACCTAATTTCTAATAGAATGATCTATAGAAATTTTATCATAGCTCCTCCAACGAATGATAAAATACTAGACAGCATTACAAAATTAATTTTGCAGCCACATAACAGAATAACATACAGCGAGTAAATAATATACAGATTACATCAATATTAAAACAGACAGCAAATATTAATTGTACAGACAGCAGTTAAAATACAAACAGAAATATAAAGGCAGACAGCAACCTAGTAATTCACTTTAAATACAGCAATCCGCTACCTTCTAGCAACAATAATTACAGCCACCAAATAAATCAGACATCACTCAAATAAAATATCCAGCACCATAAACCAATTAAGTAATAACATACAGCAAGTAAATCCAGCAACATCCACATGTTAACTTTAAATACAGCACTCTAATTAAATACCCTACAACGTACAGCAATTAAACTAAACAACACCAACAGCATCATTTATTTAAAATTTCAATTCTTATACAGCCTTATTAGTTTTAACATGACTACCAACAATATTGATTACCACAACATCAAGCTAAGAATAACACAACAAATCATATACAGCCACTAAATAAATTTAATTATTTGAGACAACTTTCAAATTAATTCTTTGTATTTTACTTCATTAAGAATTTTAATTAAGCATTTGATAGACTAACTTGAGGTGTCTTAAATAAGAAATATCCATTGCTTTAACTCTTAATTAATCCATCAACTATCTAA
>PYAF01006188.1:47887-81816 GCA_007407185.1 Glycine tomentella | reverse complement strand
GAAGGAGGTAGGAACAAAGGGGATTGCGCCTGACCACAATTGTTTCTTCCATTGGTAATTCTTTTATCTTTTTACTGCACTTATTTTCTATTTTTATTCAATCAATCACAACAACTCAACAACTACTTTTTATTCTTATTTTCTGTTTTTAATTCCAATCATTTAGAATTAATATACTGTAAAAATTACCCCAATCCCTATGGAGACGATAACTCACTTACCTACTTTATTACTTGTTAACTATCGGTGCACTTGCCGTATACATTCGTATAAATCGCACAACAGGGAGCGGCGCCAGTAGCGTGGGAAGTGGCGTCGTTAGCATGAGATTGCACCAGAGGGCTTTTCTTTCGAATAATTGGTGCAATTAGCGCCAGGACTCGATCATGTGGCGCGATTAGCGCCAAAATGCTCCAGGAAGTCTTTTCTTTCGAATTGGTGGCGCGATTAGCGTGGGGTTTGGCGCTATTAGCGTGGGAACGCAAACTGGGGGCCTATAAAAAGCCATTTTCACGTTCTTTTTTGGGGAAAAACTCTTCCTCCTTCTTCCTCTAACCCTGGGCCGCCATTGATGACTTGAGAAGCTTCATATCTCCTCCATACTTCATTCAAACACTTCTTATCCTTCATGGAAGTTGATTAGAACCCCTCCAGGAGCAAGATTCCAGCTTCAGTTCTTCGGAATAACAATCAATCGGAGAGATCCAGTTCTCTAGAGAACTTAACAAAGCTTGGATTTCAAAGAGAAAGGAGGCGATTCAAGGGCGCTGAAGCTTGGAGAAGCGATCCTCCAACCTTCCTCGACTGCTTTGAGGTAAGAAACTTAAGTTTTACCGATTAATTTGTGAAATTGGTAATGGGATGAATAGTAACCCATTTGTGTTAGGGCTGGAATTAGGCTTGGATTCTTTAGAGAAGTATGTTCAGGAGGTTGTTTTGGTGAAAATGGAACTTTGTTATATGGCTATTGATAAAGTTTAGTTTTGGCTCTGAGATATGCATGAGTAGTGTGTATATGGGTTATATTGGTGACCTTATGACATGCATGAGCCTTAGTGTTTTTACAAAAGATGTTCAGGAGGCGAAATAAACAGTGAAAATGTGTTGGAATAACTGTTTTAGCCAAGTTGAATAATCAATGATATTTGTCCTGGATAAAGGCAATTGAATTGATTTATACAGAGTCTTTGGGAGACTCTATGACCTTGATTAGGCCGAGATAGACCTTGTTGAGGGTCTATGAGTAGCCTATGAGATGAGTAATTCTGATAACTCTAAGATAGAAGACAAAGTGGTTTAAATGGAAAAGAATTGTTGTTCTTTTCTTTTGAAACGGCTGAGGACCATTGTTGATCTTTGCTTGTGTGTGCCTTTGTATAGGGCGTGACACTAAGGGTGTCGGTGACGGAACCCACAGTCCAGGGATTGGACAGCAGAGCACTGCATTGCCAGGTAAGCTCTTTGTTCTTAGGAGTGGTTCCCACTAACTGTGTTCCACCATACTCCGAGGGAGTAATGATTATCGTATATAATGATATATGTGTATTGGAATTATGAATTATAGTGAACTATATTGTTGAGAATATGATTATGATATACACAGTGATAGTGTGCTATGTTATTGAGAACCTGTAGGATGTACACTGTGATAGTGTACTGTGTTATTGAGAACAAGTATATATATATATATATATATATATATACTGTGATAGTATTCTGGGTTGTTGAGATTCTCTGGTCAGTAGAATAGAGTAGACGTGACGTAAGTCCTGATTGAATGAGAGTCCTTCAGTGGATGATCTTCATCTGGCAGAGGTTGGAAATCCTGAGTGAATGAGAGCCCTTGAGTGGACGATCTTCCTCAGGTAGTAGTTGAAAGCCCTGAATGAATGAGAGCCCTTCAGTGGATGATCTTCATCAGGCATTGTTTGAGAATCCTGAGTGAATGAGTGTCCTTCAGTGGATGATCTTCCTCGGGTAGTTGTCGAGAGTCCTAAGGGAATGAGAGCCCTTCAGTGGATGATCTTTCCCAGGTAGTATGTGATGAAAGTCCTGAGTGGATGAGAGCCCTTCAGTGGATGATCTCCCTTAGACAGTGTATGAAAGTCCTGAGTGAATGAGTGTCCTTTAGTGGATGAAATTCTCTTAGAAGAGTCATATATGTATGAGTAAAGTCCTGAGTGGTTTTCCTCAGGCAATGGAGCATATAGTTATGTTGAGTTGTATGGTGTTGCATTCCTGATGTTGGTGCTGTCCAACGGAATGACATTGGTGTGATGATATACCTGTTATTTGTTTATGAGAGCCAGATGGCGATTTAGTGTGATGGTATATCTGTGATTGTTTATGAGAGTCGTGATGGCAAGTTAGTGTTATGTTAATTTTAATACCATATGTCATGGAAGTGAACCAGGGGGAGGAAAGACCTCCAAGAACCCTGAGTTTACTGAGATGTTTATCTCACCCCTGTTGGGGATGTTGTTTCACAGGTGATACTTCTGGCCGAGCTGATAGGTACCAGGGCGGGAGGCCCTAGTAGGGACAGCCTTTGTGTAGCTGCTTGGCAGTATTTTGGAAGCTCTGTGGCTGATGGTTAATGTATTGTCACTGTTGTGTACCCCTGTGAGGGAAGATATGCTTGTGCATATGTTATGTATATGTTTTATATGTCTCCTACTATATCCATTTTTGATATTTTTGTTTATCTGCCATATTTTGAGTTATCTGGATCATTGGGGCTATTGTGTTATATGGGCATTCGGTTATGTTTTATGTTTATAGACCATACATAATGAATCAAGAAATACGATTTTGAAAACGCTTCCGTGGGTTCGCTTTAATTAATTGGTTTAATATTAATTATTGCGCTAACTTTAATTAAGTAATATGTTAATACACCGAATGCATACGAGGTGTTACACTTATGCTCATCTTTCTCCATTTTCTTAAATTGCACCACCCACCATAGTCAACTACTTGCCTTTATTGCTTTTTATTTTCTTTCCTGCCTTTAAACTCAACTAACTTTCACTCTAAAGTATACTTATAAAAGCCATTCCTTTTTTCCTATATTACTATTACCATTATTACTTCTCCTTAAAACCCCATCCTTTCCCCATTCCAAATTAAATTCACATGGCATCTACAGTATAGCCTTAAACTCAAAATTAAAACCCCATCCCAACCCGTTACAAATTTTCACAGCCACAAAATTCACATACAAAAAATCAAAAAAACACGGGCCAAATTTTTTGAAGCATAAAAACCCTAATCTCATGAAGTAAAAAAATAACAGGAATACAAATCACAAGTTCATGGGGGAGAAATGAACATCAACATTGTTCAAATTTAATAAACTAAGAAAAGGTGAAACCTTACAAAAAAATGAACACAGAACCCTTCTCAGTGAGTGAAGACCAACGAAGGGCCAAGGATGACAACAGGGTAACGATGACGCGCAACGAGAGTGAGACGAAGAGGGATGGGTAGGCCATGAGAAATGAATCTAAGAGCACAAGGCAAAGATCCTTCTCCCACTCCCTCAAGTTTGCTCTCTCTCTCTACTTCATTCTCCAAAGAGTTCCCCTTTCCCCTTCCTCCTGTTTCTTCGCTAACCCTATGTTATTTTATAAAGGTTTTTAATTTTTTAAGAAAACTCCCAGTAGGATCTACTGAATGACTCGGCAAGCAACAATTAAAAGAAAAAACGGGTGTTGGGTAATATGCGGGTGTTTTAAGTATAAATTTCCATCAAAATATTGGATGCGTTGATATTCGTTTCTTCTCTGCAAAATGAATACTGCATTTTTTTACTTTTCTTTGGTCAACATTGACAACTACCCACTACATAGAGGCTATCTGGCCCCTTTTAATCTTTTACTTACATGAACTTGCAGAATTATCCGATGCTTCCCATTCAGTCTTTTAAAATTTTATAAAATTAAAACCCAATATCAAACCATGATCAACTTCTAATGGTCTAGGAACTCTAAATATAAACGAGTTCAAAACACTAGAAAACCTCCCAAGTATCAAAGACAGGAAAACTAGCATTACTCAAAACTGATACTTCCCATTTATTAATGGAAAGAATATAACGAGGACAACTAATGCTTTCGATACCCACGCCCAATAAATAATCTGCATGGTTTTTTTTTTTTTACCATCAAAAGAAAACAAAGACCGACCAAGCTTGGTTGATAGATACACCATTGCAAAAGGACAGTGTCCATCAAAGCCACATTACCATGCTAAATACCAGTCTCCAATATCCCTACCACAACCTGGTACGGAATTTGTTGTAGCCAGCAAAAATCAATCTAACAATCAACCTCCCAAGTAGAAGAAGCTTAATCAAAACTTTTATTTCTGCCAGACCAAAAATTAATAATAAAGCCTTTCCTGAGTTTTTTTCAAATCCAGCTGATATTTCTTGCTCCTCATGACACTGTTGATGCCCCACTAATGGTCTGTTTAGCCACATATATTTGCTTTACCTTTGCTGAGGAAAAGTTTTTGTCTGAACCCAGAGATTGATTTCTACCTTGGTACCCTCTACGATGGGACCATTCACCCCCAAAATTATTCCTCTGAGAAACACCACCCCTCTGATAACTACCATGTCCTGAGGAATGGTCAAATTGTGAGGGCTGATTCTTGAAAGAACTACTTGCGTTCTGGTTCTTACTACGGCTATTGCCATTCAGAACATCAACCTTCAAAGTATCTGTAATGGGGATCACGGATGGAGTCTTGTTGACAACACTCTGTGCTGAAGTCTTGGTAGCAGTTGAGTTTGAAGTGTCCACTAACCCAAGTTCATCAGGCAATTGGTTGACATTCACATCAGTGGCTCTAGGAAAATTCCTATCGCCCTCAGAAGATGTTGAAGCTCGAGAACTGGTAAACCTTTTGGCATTTAATGGCTGATCAATAGAAGGGACATGGCTGAACTGAGAAGTCTGTATCCCTTCTTGTTGCTGCAATGGCATTGACAGAGGAAGTTGTGAATTAGGAACATGTGGCCATCGAGCTTGTACCGACATCTCAGTAGAGGGCTGGCAAAAATTTTACACAAATGTTAATTAGAAAGAAAAAATCTACCACATTAGATAAACTACAACAAAAGCACAGATCGATGACTTTTACTGTCTTTTTAGTACAAAGCTAAATTATAATATTGACAAATCCCAAACAACAACTATACTGACTACAGACATTGAACAACAAGCATTGAAGATTTTGTATGATTATTGCAGAAATCAACCACAAGACATCTCAAAACTTTACCTGGAAAGGAGAAACATCAAACATAGCCACAGGAGAAGCCATTGGCATAAGAGGTGAACCAGGAGCAAGATGTTGAATTGGAGAAAGCATGTTAGCAGGATTCCTCTGTGAAGATGCCACATTCATACTGTTTATATCCCCCTCACCAGCCCCCGCAGCAGAAGATGCTGGAATGTGTTTCCAGTCAGGCTGCTTTCCAGAGGGGATATAAGTGGTTCCCATGAAACTCAACCCAACTTGACCAAATTGCCCAACAGGAGCAAAATGGTTATAAACAACCATGTGTGGTGGCCCCTGGACTCCTGGAATGGCTCCAGGAGGAGCAATAAAAGGCCCAGTGAACCCTGTCGGAGGTCCATAAAAAGATTCCACACCAGAATGGCACTGTTGCCAGCTCCCAATTGGCCTTGATGCTGATGTAGTACTTTTTTGAGGCTGTGACTGTGTTGTAGATGCAGACTCATCATGAGGTCCAAAAGCAAAGACAGGACCACCAATCATAGGATTCATTTCATAGAAAGGAAAATGAGAAGGAGAGCCTGAAGGAAAATGAGGAGGGACAGAAGGAAAATGTGAAATCATTTGACCCGAAGAATTTTGAGTACTTGGTAAGGGAGGCCACAAGGAAATTGGCGGAGTCTCAACAGATAAGTCTGCTGGAAGAGATACGCTAAGAGGCTCCTCGGATCTAGATTGATTAGCTGATTGCTGTTCACAACCTACTCCTGCCCAAGTAACTAATATAGATAAATACAAAGTTCCAGAATACAAATTGGTGTTAAGTCAAATTATTAACAGATGTGAAGAAAGAAAAACTATGTATAACAAAGAGGAAGAAGATTCACCTGCTACTACCCTATCAATATCTGCAGCTACAAAACTTTTACCATCTGAAGCAGGGACAGAACAAGTACCCAATCCATTTCCAACAATCTCGTCACTACTAATGGCAGCAACGGCAACAGCTGAAGCAGCTGCTTCGGCTCCAGCTTCTGCATCACAATCTTCTAAGTGACCATGAGATTCATTACCATGTTTCTCTTTATCAAAGAAAAGACTGCAGTCATTATCAGATCCAGTAAGATTGTGGGACATTTGCATGTCTGATCTAGATGATCGAGGTGGACCAATGCCATGAGACACAACACGGCTGCTAGATGGAAGAACAGTTGGAGATGTTACTCCCCCTGAATACAAAATGCAATATGCTCCATCAGTAAGGCAACTGAAAATCCAGAAATATTACCTCAAACTGCAAGAAAATTTCCTATCACTAATCAAATGAATAACTAAACAAATCCCAATGCAAAGTTCATTTGCTAACCAAACTGAATTTTCTCTCCAGCAAGCAAGGAATTAATTGGGCTGGAAGCAGATGAAAAGGTGTTTTCCTTTGACAAAATGGATGATGTTGGCAAACTGGGTTCATTAACAGCACCAGTCATATTGCCAACAGAAGCCTGTGAATCAAACTGTTGAGGCTTCATAGCCTCATCAAGTTGTGTCTGTGTAAGTGCCATTACCTGCCATAAAATTTTGCTTTAGATTCTCTCAACAAAGGGGTTGTACAAATAAAAAAATTCATGCATATGCCTGAATTCAAACTACTCATCTTTAAATTACACCATTTTGATCCCCATTCCCCAAACATCCCCCCTCTAAAAAATCAGAACTACTAAGGCTTTGTTTGGGAGAGGAATTTTAGAGGGAAAAGGAGGGAAGCGAAAGGTTTAGGTGGTGACATCTCCTTGTTTGGGAGTTTTAATTTTTGAGAAAAAGGATTTGAGGATTTTTAAAATTCCTCTGAAATCCTCCAAAGCCTAAAAATTGTTGTTCTCCCAAATTGGGGGTTTTTAGAAGGAAAGGTAATAAAATTACTATCCTATCCCAGCCAGTGTTAATAAAATTACTATCCTACCCCAGTCAGTTTTAATAAAACACCAAAATACAAAGTACTGAATCACAAATCAAAGGCAAAATTATAAAAGTATCTTATTAACTCTCCATTTCCCTCTTTTAATATATTTTTAACTCCCAAATAAGGAGGAAAAAACTTCCCTCATTTTCCTCTCTTTCCTTCCCCTCCCTTCCCCTTGAATCTCTTTCCTTTCCCTCCCCTCCAAACTCCCAAACAAACCCTAAGTTGCTCCTAAGAAAACATTTCAGTCCCTCCAAAAGAATTAGATAGGCAAAATTTGATTATGGGTTAACTCTTCAGCGGAACTTTGCTATGCATAGATTGCCATTGTTCTGTTACACAGTGAGGGAGGAAAGTTCAAACCTGTTGACTAATTTGCACATTACCCCAAGAGCCCAAAGATGTCTGAACATTATCTAGAACCTTGTTCTTGCTTTCAAATATCACACCAGACCCAGGGTGCTTTTCACCACCAGAAACTGCTGGGAGACTTGTCTGATGTGACCTGTAATAGGAAAAAAATACATCATTTTTTTGTACATCGATGGCCACCAAGAAATATTACAAGACCGAAACTACCTGCTCATCTGTGATCTTAAATCGGGCTGGGCATCAATTTTCAAGGGAGGTGTGCCTATTGGAGGTAATGCTTGGGACAATAAACTTGAATTAAATCCAGATGAGGCATCCATCTTTGTCATTCCCCGCACATCAGCAACAACAAAATCAGCATGGATACTGTTTGCCACTTCAACTGCAGTTATGGATCCTTTGGTAGAATTGGCCACAGCCAAAACACTTTGCGAACCGGAACGAGGTCTCCGTTGCGCCTAGCATTAAATAAAAAACAATTAAGAAAGATGCAATACATACAATTATGATATAAGGTTATATGTACAGACAAAAATTAAAACCTTTGCAACCCGAGACTTGGCCTTGATTTCTTTCTCTCTCTGTTCTCGACGATCATTTAACATTTGCCTCTTTGACCTTACTTCTATAAAGTCATCTTCATCAATAGGAACTTCAATTCCAGGTTGCTCAAACACACGTATAATTCCACTTTGCAATGGAGCATCAACATCTTCCTCAGAACACAAATTCCTTTTGAGATTACTCTGTCCAGAATGTGCGAAGCCCTGAGTCTTTGCTGATTCTTTTCCATCAACCTTTTCACCTCTGCTTCCAGAATCCATTCCTTGTGAATTTTTTGTAGCTGACTCTACTGTCTGTTTTCCCAATTTATTGGCCACAGCCTTCCTAGGTCCAGTCCTTCCAGATACACCTGCTCCCCTCCCATTGATATTTGACCTATTATCCAACCCAAACTGATCAGTCAAAATGGAACTAGTAGACTGCCTCTTGTCAGCACTTTCTCGAACTCGAAACTCAGTGCGCTGCATATTCCGGCGAGGCCTCCTCATAAATCCTCCAGCGTCTGGGCGATTAACCCTTGTAGCTGGATCTGATGATCTTGGGTTTGAATTTTTTACAGTAAAGACATATCTCTTTCCCCTGCCACCAAATGGTGTTTTTGACTCCATAAAATTCTCTTTTGAAACTGGATGAAGTGATGCATCTCTAGTTACAGGCTGAACTTCTGATTCTTTTGCACTTGATGAAACATTGCTGCTCTTTCCAACTACATTTTGATTCCCCTTCTTATCCAATTGGAAACTAGAAGTCCTACTGCTATTATTAGGATCATGGGCAGCCTCAATTCGACCCTTCTTTATTCCAGCAATATTTTCTGCATCTTCACTTGGCAGTGAACCTTGTGGTAAGTTTCTTGAATTACCTGGTTGGCTGTCAACAGAATGATGCCTGATCTCATTTTTCATAAAGGAATCAGAAGTTTCTGGAGCAGTTTGAACTGACATTTGACCTCCAGGGTTATGACTGTAAGAGAAACTGGATGGTATATTAGGCTGAACAAATGACATTGATTGAGGACCCAGAGGCATTATACCTTGTGATATGGGAGATGCATATCTTAGCTGGCCAAATTGAAACAAAGGAGGCTGAGATGGATGCATGTGTGAGAGGGGTGCACCAACCTGTGGATGCAGATGCAGTGGCATCTGTATAGAACCAATCTGTATGGCAGGTACGGGTGATGGTATCAAAGATGGACCAGAAAACAGACCAAATTGAAGCTTAATGGGTACCTCAGCTTGACTTGGAGCGTTACAAGATGAGTAGTGAGGGGCAACAGTAACTGGACTCGGTGTTGTACTATGTTGGGTCAACAGGCCATTAGATGCTTCCACATTACCTAAACTCTCGGACACCACAGGGGAAAGAGAATTACTAAGCTGAATGACCAAATCTTGAGCTGGCTTCTCTGATTCCTGGAACACACTGGAAGCGCTGTTAAGATTCACCTGAGAGGTATCATTAACAGGTTGGAGGGCCTTGTCATCATCACGTGCGTTATCATAAGATACATGTTCTTCTAGAGTGACGCCAGAAGCCTGTTGTGCCATAAATGTTGTTTCTTCATTTTTCAATGTCCTTTCAAACTCTTCATTAGGCATCCCAACCTGTACACCCTCATCAAATCCTAATACTAGGTTATCCATCAAGTGGGGCAATCCTTTCTCCTGCAAATGCATATCTTTGAAATCCTGGTTGAGTTGAGCATGATCATCTCCTTCATGCACTTCATCTTCTTCCTGATAATCTTCATCTTCATCATATTCTTCTTGTTCCTGGAACTGCTCATTATTCTCAGTAGTCCATTCATCATCATCCCCACTAGAGACAGGACATGGAGTAACTACATTCTCATTTCCAGCAGGTTTTGCAATAGATTCATTATCTGGAGCTGCGAGGGGGCCATTTTTGCTTCCTTCAGAAGTCAATATCGTAGGGGAATCTCCAGAGTCATCCAAGTCATCTTCATCATATAGATGTGCTGGAGAACTTGGAGGGCTTGAAACAGAGAGTGAAGACTGAGAATCACACCTTGGCGTGGTTTCCACTTTATGGTCCTCATTCTCAGTAGTCTCTTGCTGGGCATCCACTACTTCAGGTTGTCCACAGTTCCCATTGTCATAACCAGTTGGAAGGGTAGAGTCACTCCTGGTTGCCTGATTATAATGCAACTCATTTTCTAGGAAAGCAGAAGGGGCAGGGTGTTCATTTTCATTTTTGTAAGTTCTGTGAACAGAACCTAGTGAAGGAGGAGGAAGTACTCGAGGCTGCCTGACAGAATAACGTGACAACCTCCCCAAGGCATAGGGTCCCTCTGATTCAGAATTTGGATAAGTACGCTCAGGGAATGGAGGAAATGGACTGGCACGGGAACGGCCCTGCGTCCAACCATCACCAAATCTTTCAAAATAATTTTCATGAAAATCAGAATCAATCTCTGTATTTCTGCTAAGATGATCTCCATCCGCAGATTGGTTCCACCTCTGTGGTTTTACATGAGCATATTCATCTAAATGAGGCCCTGAAATTCCTCCTTTATGATAAGGCCTTGAAGACACAAATCCAGCACCACCATTATAGTCTTTCCTCATAAATGGCTTTCCACCAATTGATAAATCTCTTCGGGGACTGTTGTGACTATTATCCTGGTCTTGTGGATAAAATGCTGAGCTGTTCCAATTCTCATATCCATCTCTTCTCCATGAATTAACTGGTTTTCCTCGATCTACAAAGGTGGAAGATAAATCTCTAGAGAAGTGAGACCTAGAGCCCATTGCCAATGCCCTATTCACACTTGACGAATCAGAAGATGCTGAAGTCAATATCCTGTCAACCATTCTTTCACTATCCTCCCAGTCACCCAAATCTGTAGCACTTGATGCTTCCTTTTCATTCGATATTGCAGGCATTTTCTCATCCACAACAACTAGAGCATTACTGCCACTTTTGGATACCTCAGCCTGCCTTCTAGCAATCCTTTGCTCCAATTCTAAGAGCTTCTGCTTAGCAGCTTGTTTCCTCCTCTCTTCTTCTAAAACGATCCTTTGTTTCTCTTCTTCCCTAGCTAACCTCTGTTCTTCAGCCTTCCGCAAAGCTTCAATCCTCTCTTGTTCAGCTCTCCATGCTGCCTCTCTTGCTTCTTCTTCCAATCTCATCTGCCTCTCTTCCTGTTCTCTAGCCTGCCTTAATCTTTCCTCCTCTTCTCTGCGAGCCAACTCCAATGCCCTTTCTTGCTCCTCAATGATTCGCTGCCGCTCCTGTTCTTGCATCCTCTGAACCCTTTCAAGCTCTGCCTCAAAGGATTCTCTCACAGGATCATGGAAATCAGTTAGCTTCAGCACATCCTTCTTTTTCTTGACCACCCCAACAAGACCACCCAACAAATCCCTCCCATCAAAACCAGAACCTCCAAAATCTTTCATAAACGGATCCTCCAAGAAACCTTTTTCACTCTTTGGCAAAGCCCGCTTCTCTCTACCAAAATTAAGCAGAGGATCATTAACAGGCAGCCCCTTACCACCCATAGAAAAAGCTGCTCTGGACACCGAGCTCTGGACAGAATCAGCTCTACTCCTGTTGAGTTGATCACGATTACGATCACCATACGGTTCCACCACATTATTCCAAGGCTGCTGTTTCCCACCCTGACCATCCCTCTTTGCAAAATCCCTCTTACCAGCATCTTCATCTCTAAATGGCAACGGAACATACTTGTTACTATCCTTCCCCACATCCCTACTCCCACTCGACGGCCTCACACCAACACCAACACCATTTCTCTCATTTCCAGCATCCTTGGGAAAGGACAAATTCGAACTCCTCCAAGAATTCCCCTCCGGCCCCATTCTATCATAAGCCTCCACTTCACTGTTCATAAACTTTCCAACTTCATTGCCCCTCAATTGTCCCCTCTTGTCATGCTTATGAGGCAAACCACCAACCCTAGGCATATCAACATCCCAAAAAGCCTCCCCCTTGGGAAAACCATGATCCCTGCCCTCCCTGCTCAAACTGTAACCAGTGTCACGTTCATCATCGGCCCAATCCAACCGTGGGTTCAACCGAACCGGCGGTAGAGGACCAGGGAAATACTCCTCCTGCTTCCTCCCAACACCACCCCCATACTTCGGGATCACCACCCGCGAACCGCGACCATCATCACCACCACCAACCACATTCACTCTGCGAGGAACACTAAACTGATCAGTAACCAAAGAACCCTCCTTCTTCTCCTCCACAAACACATTCTCATCACCCAGAGAATGTCTTTGCTTCTGATTCAGATTCTGATTCTGAATCGAATTCTGATTCTCCTGGATCTTCTGATTTGGGACAGGCCCAGGCGCCAAGGTGGCACGCAGAGATGGAAAATCCTCTCCTCTCAAAACGGCAGACGAAACCGTCACAGCAGCCGCAGCAGCGGCCGGTTTAACGACTGGTCGCGACACGTCCTCCGCGATGGGCTTGGTCCAGCCCAACCCGGAAGAGCTGGGCCTGGCCCCGGTTCCGGAACCACCCGGGCCGGCGGGCCCACCTCCCGATCCCAGCGAATCGAACCGCTCATGCTCTTTCCGCAGCGAAGGAAGGTTCAAGGGGGGCGGAACGGAAAGCTTGGGCCCGGCCTTGTGCGAGCTGCGAGGCCGGGACGACGACGGAGCTGCGGCGGCTCCGGCGGCAGGGCGCGGCGTCCGGGCGGATCCGAAGGTGGAGGAATGCTGGCCATAGGACTTGTTCAGATTCACTGAGACGTATTTGGTGCCGGAATTGGCAGCCATCGCAGTCGCGAACCAAGTGTGAATCGCCAAAGCATGAAAACCCTAACTTTATGCGATTTCTTCCTCTGCTGACTTTTGATCCCGATTCACGGATTGTTGAATTCCAACCCTAACCCTAACCCTAACCCAGTGATCTAAACGACAGGGTTGGGTGCAACTGCGATCGAAAGATGGAGGACTGGGATCTGGGGCGATGGTAATTAATTTTTGTGTTTTGTTTTTAATTTCGGTTTGAAAGGGAAGGGGGGAGTGTGGTATAAGAGAATCAGTTAAGGGGGCGCAGGATAGAGCCCGGCGCTGGTTAAGAGTGCGACCAATAGGAGAAGCCCTACTAGTCTAAGCGGCGAGAGAGAGAGAGAGACTGAGGGAGAGGGAGAAATTAAAGAAACGTAAAGAGAAAGTTCGAGTTAACCTTAACAATGTGAGAGCGAGCTGAGCGTGTAAGCCAAACCAAAAAATGTTTTTTCTTTTCTTTGTCTTTATGTCTCTTCAGTCTCCCCCTGTGTTTCTACTATTTATGTTTTGAGCCACACTATTTAAGTATTCGAAAATTAGGCCAAATAGCATATTTTTAAAATCTCAGTTAAAGTTCTTTATTTATTTAATTATTTGTGTCTAATTTGTCCTTTGTTATTGTTCTATTTATAATATTTTTATTTCTATATTATAGATTTAAAAAACACTTTTTGAGAATAAAATAACATTTAAATGAATTTATGTTGATATTTTCCATGTTTAAAATTAATATTATTTTGAGCACTTCATGCTTATACATATTTTAAATAAAAAGAAAAAAGAAAAAGAAAAAAGTAGAAGTATCAAATGAGGATATTTTCTTTAGTATTAGTTAAAATACAGGCGAGTTGCAGTCTACAATAAGTTTTTTTATTTATTTAATTATTTTTTTCTAATTTGTCCTTTGTTATTGTTATATTTATAATCTTTTCCTTTCTATATTATAGATTTAAAAAAACATTTTTTGAGAATAAAATAACATTTAATTGAATCTATGTTAATATATTTCATGCTTAAAATCAATATTATTTTGATTAGTGGAGAGAGGCATTTTGTACCTTTACCTATTTTAACTAAAAAGAAAAAAAAAATAGAAGTTAGAAAAAACTAAGAATGTGAGAGTAATGAGTAGTTGTTAGAAGTAATAAAAATTTAAAAATTAATAAATAATAAAATGTGTATATCAAATGAAAATATCCTCTTTATTGTTAGAATAGATAAAGTCACTCACATATTTTATGTCTCCAAAAAAAGCTCTCTTCTCACCATTACTATCTATTATCATGAATTTTCTCCATAAGTAGAGAATTTCACTTGCTCTTACTAAATCTCTTCTTTTTCTTCTTATCAATACCACTACCTTGGTTTGTTTGTATTTCAATTAGAGATGTGACATATGTAGAGATATCTAATTATATTCCAGTAGTAAAAGTAGAATATTATAAGATTCAAGTGTTCCTTAAAAGAACTTCTTCATAGTTGTTTCCTTAGACTTGATCACATAAAGTAATCAAACCAACACTATTTCGTATGAAGATGATAATAAGTTTTTCTCCATTAGAGCATGTTTGGAAGAATGAAATGGATATTACATTTGATTGTTTGAAAAAAGGACAAAATAGAAAAAGTCATAACTTTTAGTTCCTATATTATCCTTACTTTAAAATCACTTTCAAAGGATTATGCTTATGCTTTTTTAGTTGGTCAAAATTAAAATGTATATATATATATATAAGCGAGGCTAGGAGAAAGGACTAAAGGGACAAAGCATAAATGGAAAACAGGAACATAATACGGAATTCACATGGCTAAGTAAAAGACAATATACAGAAACATAAACTTAAAGCATAAGTAAAGTGAAACTCTCAAACGCGACAAGCCGTCGGGATGAGAGGGAGTGGATGAGAAAAGAGAGAATTCAGTTGCAGAATAAAATTAAGAACATACAAATGAGAAAATAAGATTTTATTACTCAAAAAAGATTACAAAAGATTACTCAGAGGTATACCTAAGGAAAACTCTCTGAAAAAAAAAACTTGTTTAAAGATTGCGGGACGCAACCCTTAAATAGACAAAACATTTCCTATTTCTACAGTTTCGGTAACCAAAACCAAAAAACCTACCGCTACAATAAACAATTCTGCACAATAGTCTGCCATAAGAAATGATGATGCAATGTTGTTGTCAGATGGTCGTCAGTCATCTTCTATATTGATGCCAAAGCAGTCGTCCGACGATTGTGAGGAGGCTTCAGCGGGTTCTTTAGCTAGCTTCTTGGATGAGGAGCAGGCATCTTCATTCTCCTTCTCCAAAAGATTAAAGATCATCTTCATATTCTCCTTGAACTTCTCTTTCGAGGTGGAAGATGCCAAGGATGCTATGACTTGTGATCTTTGATTGAGGAATTTGCACGCTTCAGGATATGCTGCTTTGGTGAGAGTTGGATGTTGTTTAAACCAAAGCGATACCTAGTTTGGATTAGCTCTTGAATGGTCAAACTGGGACCAACACTTGACAAGAGCTTGCCTTCGAAGCACCAGCAGTTGTCCCTTGACTGACACATTACCATAGACATATCGTCATTGGAAGATCCAGGTGAGAGACAACTTACTGAAGAAGTGTAAGTCTACCAGGAAGGGATCACTATCAAGGTGCTCAAACTTCTTAGTAAAGATTGTCAAACAAGACACTACCTCAGAAGGGAGTATCTCAAGGATTGGTCCATAAAAATTCCACCACTGTAAAAATCACTGGGGAAACTTGTATTAGACATTTTGTTTAAAATAAATAATGCCTAAAGTCTTTTATTCTGAAAATGAAAGACATTATACTAGAAAGTTTGATAATCCCAATAAGAAAAACCAATGGGATCATAGTTTTGAGAAAATCTTTTTATTTTATTCAATTCTCCAAATTCTTTAGGTGTTAGGACCTTAAGGATTTGTAGAGTTGAATAAGCGATTTGCTCAAAGTCTTTATTTTTATGATGTTTAATCTGGACTGAGTTGGTGTCGACTAAAATAAACTCATAAATATGTCTTGTCTTGAGCAAAGAGGTTGGCATGTAATGAAACCGATTACCCTGAAAGTCATTAGTGAAGATTTTCTGGGGAACTTTGTTTGGCTTGGGATCCCAAAACTTAGGTTCCATCTGAACGACGTCTTGATATTTGTTTTTTGGGACATACTGGGTTTGAGACTTAGGCTTTTGGACTGCCAAAGGTTCAGGTTGTTGAACAATGGCATTGCCTTTTGGTTGGTGAATGGTTATGGGAGTTTGGGATAGATTTCTGATTATGGTTGTTAAGCTTTCATTATCTTCATCTTCAAAAGTAATGTCAGCCCATGTTTTGAATGGAAGGCCTTTTGGAAGGTGAGTGAGACCCTGTTCTTGAAGGGCCAAAAGGGTTTGGATTGGCATGGCATAATCTGCTTTTGTTTGGAATAGAGGTTTCGATTTCTGAGTGGAAGACTTAGTAATGGACTGAGGTAATACCTAGGTGGATGACCAGGACTAGGTAGATGACCCAGATTTTGATTGGTTTTTTGGACCTTCTTCTTGTTTGGACGAAGATTCAAACCCTTCATGGGCAATTAAGTCGGCCACGACTAGTCTTGATGTGGTATTTCTGCCTCTTCCTCTTCCTCGTGAGGAGGAAGATGATTTCACTGAATCTGCCATAGGGCTACTATTGGCTTCTCCCTTGTAAATATTCACGAGTGAGATAGTTAGGTAGAGAATTTAAGGTACCTTTGAGGAATTCTATTTCAAAATCAAAGATACTCAAAATAGCTTGTCATTTGGCAAAAATCTGTTTTGATGCAAGGTTTTTAACATCCTTTTGTAATATCTCTTTTGCAGACTTACAATCAACTCGAACTAAAAACCTTTGATTAAGCAAATCAGATTGAAATTTTGAAATACATAAAACAATTGCTAAAACTTCCTTTTTAACTGTGGAATAATTCAGCTGGGCAGGATTCCAATGTTTTGAAGTAAATGCAATATTTGTTCTTTGCCATTGACATATTGTTTGAGAATACCACCATAACCAATGTCAGAGGCATCGATTTCAACAATCTTTTTGGCTGTAGGATTGAGAAGGTATAGACAAGGAAGATTTTGGACTTGAGATTTAATTTGTTTAACTAGATCAATGTGAACATTGGTCCACAGAGGAGGCGCCTTCTTGAGACGTTCATAAAGAGGTTTGGCAAGATTACTCAACTGAGGGAAGAAATCAACGACATAGTTTAAACAACCGAGAAAACATTGAAGTTGTGTTTTTTCAATGATTTGGTCAGGAAATTTGTTTGAGAACTCGATAGCACAATTAATAGGAGTGATAGTGCCCTGGTGAATGTTATGACCAAGAAAACGGATTTTTGTTTGAAAAAGATTGATTTTAGTCTTGGACAAAGCAAGACCATTTTTCTTGATTACCTGAATAAAAATGTTGATGTGTTTAAAATGTTGGTCAACAGATTGGGAAAATACAAGAACATCATCGATGTAAACAATGATGAAGGAAGAGTAAGGATTAAAAATGCCATTCATTATTTTCTGGAATTCTGAAGGAGCATTTTTAATTCAAAAGGCATGACTCTCCATTCATATTGTCCAAAAGGGACCGTAAAAGCTGTTTGATAACAATCCCTTTCACTGCTTTGAATTTGCCAAAATCATGATTTCATGTCAAATTTAGAAAAGATTTTAGCAGAAAAAAGACGATTAAGAAGATCCTTTTATTTGGAATTGGATAACAGATCCACTGAACGGATTGATTGAGGGGTTTGTAATTGATAACCAAACGAGGAGATCCACGCTCAATTTCTGCTGATTTATTGACATAAAAAGCATAACAAGACCAAGGGCTTTTGCTTTTTATGATTAATCCCTTTTGCAGAAGGTCCTGAATTTCCTTCTGGTAATGGATAAGGAGGTCTTGACTCATCTGGATGGGTCTAGCCTTGATAGGGATTTGTCAATCATTGAAGTCATTTTCATAAGGAAGATCAACAATATGCTACTTTCGTTGCCAAAAAGCATTGGGGAGGTCATCACAAATGGAATTCTGGATTTGGTTTGATAAAACCTTGATTTTATTAAGAATAACATGTTGGTTAAGCAGGTCATCAATTTTCTTATAAGAAATTTCTTCTTTAAGATAATTAATTTGATTTTGCTTAAAAATGATTGGATTCAAATTTCTAACAATAGGATTTTTTAGAAATCTGAAAGTGATGGATTTATTTAAATAAGTTGTGGAAATTCCTTTATCATAAATAGTTATGGGAAAAATGGATTTGATAAAGGGTGTTCCCAAAATAATAGTATTTTAAAGATTTTTGACAAGGAGGAAATAAGTTTTTATTTTTAATTCATCCTTTTCAATAAAAGTGTAACGACCTAAAATTATTCTAGATATTATATTTTTATTAAGGTTAAATTTTTAAGAATCGTTAGATAATTAATTTTTTTTATTACTATTTGACTTTTACTGAACGGATCCTAGTATAAATTCTAAAACATATAAATTATAGAAGTTATAGAAGTTGTTAAACTGATATATATAATACGTAGCCACAGTCCTTGTACAAAAGTCATTCTCAACGAAACATAAAGATACTACAACACTTTCATCATTCATTTCCTAGAGACAATTTTTTATCTTTGTACCACCATCAGTCCATGGCGTCAATGAAATTGACCACTGTTGCCATCTATAAAAAAAATGAAACAAATCTAGTGAGAAATAAAATTTCTCAATAGGCAAAACTAAACCACCAAAACACGTTAGTATGTTAGTAAATCATCATAAAATAATTATGCAAATTATATGAATGCATGAAATGGATTTTCCCAGGGTGTACATGGCCTCTACATATCGTATTGTATGTAGCTACATCTCGTACTGGATGTAGACGCTGCGATCGTCTTACGCAAACATGCATGATTTATGTCATATATTTGAACCTGGTCACTACATATCGTACTATATGTAGTATCAGATTCTGTTTCACAAAATCTCGTACTGGACTTGGAAACATGAATCAACCTATCATCACATCAACATTCATCCATAATAAAATCCATAAGCAAAATACATACCACTTTATGGAAAAATATTTTTATCATAACATCATACATACCACAAGTATGGTTAAACCATCATACCTTAAATAAGATCATTACCACTTAGGCGTGACCATTAAATATCCTCAAGCTATAGAGAAATCATGTTAGTAGATTTCTAGATCCCAATAAACCCAATGCTAAATAGCCGCTAAAAAGCACAAGTCTGAAAACACAATATGTGCTCCGGCCACACCTTCATAACTCCAAACGAGCTTCTGCTTAAGCTTCTAAAGATAAAGGCACATGAACAATCATTTGATCCCCATCAAAGTATAACTAATAAACCACAATATATCTTTCAAATAATTTCTAATTCCTGTAAACCTTCACAAGAAAAGATTAAAACCTAGCATGCATCTTAATCTCCTTCACCTACCACCTTACTACTTCATCCTCAAATTTAATCACTCAAGCATTTGAACCATTTAACTACATACCATTCAACCTTTACTTCTAAAAATTAATTCAAAACAGTCCCATGATAAAAATATGAACAAACAGCCCAAAGGTCATCAAATCACTTCCAAATATTATCAAATGTGATTCCAAATATCACTAATATTTCAACCTATAAATCATCACCTATCCTATGGTTTAAATCAACATTTTCACATCATAAAATAATCTTCAAATAACATGAATTTCCAACCTAAATAATAACCATAAATCTGCCCAATTAAGCATATCGGTTAAACCAAACAAATGCTTAACTAGAGATTGAAGCCTAGCCTACCTCAATTGGATTTGGATTTGAAATTGATTAAGTGGCTGCTTCTCTTGGAGATCCTCTAAGGAATGAAGTCTTGAAAAGAAGAAAAGTTGATGTAGAGGTGAAGCTATGGTTTGAAAGTAATAAGAAAAGATAAGAAATGAAAAGCTAGGTGCAAGGAAACAAGTAACCGTGGGATGAGTTTTGGTGCTAGTGGTTTATAAAAAAACTTGGAGCAGCCTAGCAATTTATACTATGTTAATTGGTTCAGATTTAAGGTTTTAGTTGGACTAAAAAAAATGGTTTAGAAGTTAGTTTAGTTAGATTCTAACTAGGTAATCATTTACCTTAGAAGATTTTATGACTTAAGCCTTATCTTGACTTGATTTTTCTTGGTCAAGATTCCATTTAATCCTTGACTTGGGGGCAGCTGGCCTATGCATGTGGAAAGCCTGGGAATGTTCACATCCTTTGCTCAATTTTCTGCAGCTACATACATGGCTAAATACACAACAATAGGCAAGTATCATTGCTACACTAATTTTCTTTATGTTTTAAGGAAAGATTCCCTTCATCAATGGCCATGTGGTTATGTGGAAAGCTTGGTACAAATGACTAATTGTGATTGGTTCTAAAATATTTGGCTAAAACTAGATTTTTATTTGTAAGATTCCCTCATTTAATGCTTGCTTTCCACCTTGAAGGCCACCTAGAAAGGTTGGTTCAAAAAGCTTATCTTCATTGACTTACCATTGACTTTGGTTTACCAAACTTTTCTTCCTATTAGTTCACTTAGCTATGCCTATTCCATGGATGTGGCACATGAATACACTTCTAAATAGTCCAAGTTTGAGCTGAATATTTAATTCCTTGGGCCAAAATTCCAAGAGTTACAAGTTGTGCCCAATCCAAATGGTCCAAAGGGCTAGATATACTTAACCAGATGGGGTTCACTCATTGTTTATTCTGTACCAATATACCATACCAATATACTAGGCCATAAATCCTCATCTTTTAGTATGTTATACTAGACTTCCTAAGATTTCTAACAAGGTGTCACATGCCTTATTTGGAGTTATAAAACTCAAGATATAAAATTTTTAATCTAGACTTCCAAAACTTCCAACGAATTCATCTTAGGACACTGGCATACCTTAGTGTTTTTGTTATTGCAAGCAGTAATCAATCTAGATTGATCTGAAATTTTAATATGTTGTAGTAGACATATAGATCTTTAATTCCATATATCATAAACTTAATTTGAATAAGAATTGAGAGAGAAATAAATTTTTCAATTCGGGTGGCAGAAACTATTTTTTGAATGTAGACAGCTTTCAATAATTTTTTTTATCCTATTATTTTTGTGTACTCAAGTATCATCACACTTCGACAATTCAATCATAAATATGAATTAATTTTGCGCATGTTACAAAAAGCGTTTGAAAGTTTGAAATTGACACGAAGCTTAAATCCACTAGTAGTGCTAAATCGTTCAGAAGTTTTTTCAAAATACTTAGTTGGAAATAATCCTTCTTGAATGCAGTTTGAATCTGTCCCTATATTAAACAGAGCTTCAGTCTCAAGGATAAAAGTTCCAACAATAATTTTGACTTTAATATAAAACTTCTGGATTGTTAATTGGTTTATTAATTCAAAAATGTTTGGAGGACCATTAGGATTAAATGAATCATTTGGAGAATCATTATCAGAGGGTTGGTTATTTTGAGCATGATTTTCCTCATCAATTTGATCACCAGATTGCAGAACACTCAAAATGTTATGATGAACATTTTGTTGTTCCTTAATAAGGCAAATTTTAACTTTAAGTTGATTAACCTCATGTTGAAGATCCTGAAGGGTTACTGGTTTAACAACACTCTTTTCAAATTTTTTAAGGGTATTATTATGATTAAACTTGTTATTAATTAACAAATTGTTTGTTCTTGAGGAAGAAGAAGAAGGTTCATTTAAAGATTGCTTAAGTTTTAATAAAAGATTTTTCTTCTCTTTAGGTTCAGAAATAGAATTAATCACCTCAAATTAATCATCCTCTTGAATTTGATTTAGGTTTTTTGAGGATTGACCCTTAGAAGTCTCCTTATCAGATTCTCTTTCAGAGGAAGATTCTACTAAGAGCTGATTAATTTGTTCTTCAACAGAGGATTCTAGGTTAAGGTTCCTAAGCTTCTTCTTAAGCCTACAATATTGACTTTTATGGCTAGGTTTGCCACAAGTCCAACAGATTACAGGTTTCTTAGGAATATTGACTTTATCAAAGGGTGGTTTGGTTTGGAACTCTCTCCTAAGCTTTCTAGGCGGGGTTCTTAACTTATGACAGTGATAAACAGACTTCTTGGGTTTCTGTCTGTCAGGATTATGATTATGCTTCTTGGATTTCCTAGGCTTAGAGCAAGGAAAACCAAGCTGCTCACATAAAATACCCAAATCTCTGTGATTTTGAGCCTTCTCTTGGGCAAGCTGATATTGGATTTTATCATCTTGACAAATCTTTAAGGCTACTTTCTGGATATAAGCAATAAGTTGACCATAACTTAATTGCTTATACTGGATTTCATTATTGGGGTGCTAACTATGGATTTTATCCCTAACCTTATCCCCTAAGGATTTTGGAAGACCAGCAAGAAATTTTTCTTTCCAGAAAGGTTCTTGGCTATCTTCTTGGGTAAAAACCCTAGTGAGGAAGGTATCCTTATACCACCGAAAGTCGGCTAAGGTTTTATACCTAAGATTGGAAAAAAGTTCTGTAGATCTATCCTTCCAAAGACTGGAATCACCAATGAAATGCTGAACTATGGTGAAAATGAGCTGATTAACAGAATCAGGGATTGGTTTACCATCTTGGGTTAGGACAGTGCCATCATTTTCCATTTTGACAGCTTTCTGGATGGTAATCTTATGCTCCTCAAACAGATAGTTATCCCACCAGCCTTTTAGTTGTCTAGTGAAATCGGAAACCAAAATATTTACAATAACTATTTCCGTGCAGTTAAGGGCTATAACAACCATGGTCATCTGCTAGAGGATATTGAGGATCTAGTACTCGGTTTTGCCATCTATGGTCCATTCATAGATGTGGTTGGCATTAAAGGATTTAGAGTGTTCCCTTTCTTCTAGGAGAAGATTGGGAGCGGTTGCCCTATTGTAATAAAGCTTGGAGGGTTGCTTCCAGTTGGGCTGATTTCTAATGAGATTAATCTGGACTGATATATCTGAGTTAAAGTTACCATTTTCTGACCCAGCTTGATTAAAGACATTGATTTCCTTATCTTTGTCCTTTTGGGCTTCATGCCTAGATCTAGCTCTAGTGAGGGTTGGTCTAGAATGAGCTTCCTGTGAAGTCTGAGGGGTATCTTGAATTATAGAAGTTAATCCCTCAAGTTTTTCCTTAGACTCTTCTGAAGGGTGACTGGGTTGGTTGAAAGCTTTAAGTTTAGCAAACTCTTTCCTAAGCTTATCAGTCATCCTAAATGGTTTAAAGATTGGGGTTTGAATGATTTTGGCTGAAGACATACTGGCTTCTACACTAAGATTGGGTTTTTCTCCTAATTTTTCCCCTATGGACTGGAGGTACCTGTTGGTATAATTAGATTGCTCCATAAGGTTCTTAATATCCTTGGGGGTTATGGGTTCAGATTCATCCCTAGACTTAAAGGGTGAGGCACATATGTGACTATGCTTTTCGTTCCTGACATTAGGAAGAATAAACTTGGTCGACGGAGGGAACTGAGATCTAACTATCTGGCCATCCTTAAGGTCATACTTAGTGATAACACTAATGATGTTTGGTTCTAAGAAAAGGGTAACCTATCTTATGGTAGGTTGCATAAGACTTAAACCAATCAAAGAAAAAGATTTGAGACTTAACTAGATTAAGAAAGGAATAATACCCTTCCCTAATTTGGTCTTTACTATCATCCCTGTAATGACCAAGAAACCATTTTCTTTGAGGAGTAATTTCCTTAGAGTTGAAATCTAGCTTAAGGGCTTCATAATCTATGGAGGTCTTATTAATTATGGATAACTTCATAGTCTTGCATAGATGAAAAGGTTGGAGAGGGGATAGACCTAGACTCTTCCTCGTTATTTTCCTACTGATAAATAGGTTGAGGAATGGAAGAAGAGTTTTATACACCCTGAAGCTTGATTCTACTACTACTTCCACTTGGGACAGCAGAGAAGGATTTTCCTAAAGAAGACAGATCCAAACAATTCAGATCTAGAATCTCTGATAAAGGATGATCTAGCCGTATTAAAGGAATTAGATCTATTCCAGTAAATATCATCTATCAGATTCAATACAAGGTAATGAACTCTTGTATGTCTAGGGTTTTCAAACCTACGAAGACTAGAGAAACTACTTTGTTTCTCACAGACACAACCAAGGCTAAGGTTGTGATCCTGAAAGTCATCAAGTGGGAAGATATCAATTTCCCTCAAACTTGGGCCATGGATAGAGTAGTCCTGGCCAAACCTCAAAACACACCTAGCTTCGAGTATATATATATATATATATATATATATATATATATTGTGAGATTACGGCTATATTCGATAAAAACTAGTTGAAAACTAAAAAGTTAGTTAGTAGTTGACAGCTGGAAGTTGATAGCTAGAAGCTGAAAAATTAGTTTATTAAATAATAAGTTTTTGATAAAACTAGCTATTGAAGAGCTGAAAAGTGTAAAATAAAAAAAAATATGATTTATTTTAAAAAGAGTAACTAGAAAATTGAATAAATATATTAAGGATAAAAATGAAAGAAAATATAAAAAGATAAAAGCTAGCATTTTTAAAAAATGTTATTTCAAATAATGTTTAAAAAACACTAGAAACTACTAAAAAAATTATTTATTGAATAGTCAAACAAGCTTTTTACTAATAAAAAAAGTTAAAGGCTAATTAAAATGTATTATCGAACATAATCTATTAACATTTAGTTTTTTCTTAATTTTATTTGACTATTGAATATTGAAGCCATGGGCTTTTGGTCATGGGCTTTTTTGTTTTATACATTCATTAAATTTGTAATCAATAATTGCTAACTATCACTTTTTTTTATTTTGAATTTGAAATACCAATAAGAATATTTAAAGTAATTTCAAAGAAGTTCTTTCCAAACTAATGAAAAGCACATCCTTTTATTATGATGAAGTATTTTCGTAGAAGACTTATATTTTTTACAAGTAAAACATTGTTTTCATTCAACACACTTTGTACTTCATTCCTCCAATAATCTCAACCTTTAATTTTGTTTGATGATTTATGTTACCTTAGAAAACTTATGTACCAAATATATGTAGAGATGAAGATGAAAAGCATTTCAAGAACACAAGGTGTCCAAGGATGATAAGATTAACAATAAAAGGAAATCAAATCTATCTAATATATATATATATATATATATATATAATAAATTTGAAAATCACTCCAATAGTTTGGAATACACATGATGCTTCAAAAGAAGCTTTCGAGCTTCGGTATACATATGTCAACTTCGTATAGGTTCGGGTAAATACATGTCATAAAATGGTGCTTTATAAATATTTGGGTTTGATTATAAATTATAATTATTTTATTCACGATTTTGCCATTAATAATTAATAATAATAATAATAATAATAATAAATTTGAAAATCTCTCCAATGATTTGGAATACACATAATATTCTAAGAGAGAAGTTTTTGAACTTCAAAATATACCTGTCAGTTTTGTATAGATTAGGATAACACGTGTAATAAAATGACTTTGTAAATATTTGGGTTTGGTTATAAATCATAATTATTTTATTGACAAATTTTTCATTAGTAATATAATAAATGAATTAAGCAGTCAGTATTAAACACATTAGGAAATAAGCAATCAACATTGACTATAAAATGATAATTAACAAACGTTTTAGAATTAAACGGGAAAAAGAAATCAAATAGCTATTTGTTAACTAATTTATACGAAAAAATCAGCACTTTATATTTAATGATACATGTATTTGAGACAAAAAATAATCAATTTTTTAAATTCAAAATATAGATTTAATACAAATGCCAAATGAAAAGTGTTGAA
Organism: Glycine tomentella; assembly: GCA_007407185.1. NCBI lineage: Eukaryota > Viridiplantae > Streptophyta > Magnoliopsida > Fabales > Fabaceae > Glycine > Glycine tomentella. The sequence continues at coordinate 55,954 of PYAF01006188.1, read as the reverse complement.
TGCTTTCACGATCATAATTTAATAAACGAGTATAAATTTTAAAGGAAAAAACAAAAGGAATTCTTCCTCGATCATAATTAATTGTTTTTACACGATTTCAAAAATAATAAATAATTCTTTCACATTATAGATTAATGTGTAAGTTTTAATTTGTGAACAACATTAGGTGCATTTTGTTATTTTTATTCCATTTCTAATTTCTACCACACGAATATCCTTTAAATTTTGTTGTACTTTTATTATTTTTTGTATTTTTATTGACTGAGATGTGTGTAATGATTATGGGAGCGACAAAAGAAGTTCAAAGATAATAAATTTTCTGCAATTGATCACAAGAATACGATACAAATAAGATGATTTTGGTTATAAATGCATGATAATAATTTGTATTATTCATGTACGTTTTGTTTTATCATATTTTCTACTTTTTTTTATTTTTTTTTCTCCTTTTCTCAATCCTTCTTTTTTTTTTCCTTTAGTTTTCAATTGGAAGTGGTGGGCCATCTTAGAAGGTAATTGTGAGAGATGGCTGTATATATTGCAAAAGAAATATATAATTTTTTTTCACTTATTAGATGGTTCAACATTATACAATACTAAGTAATTTATTGTTTACAAATATTTTTTATTTACGTACTGGGACTTACATGGAAAATTGTAAACATTGACTACACTACTTATAATTAATTTTTTATATGTGTTTAATTTTATAATTTAAATTGTAATTACTGCCTTATTAGGATATGGTGAAGATTCTTGGTCTTTGATACGCAATCATTTGCTCAAAAAACTTGCACAATGGTATGATGAATATGTAGTCTTGTTTGGTGTGTTACATAGATTGGAACAATTGAAACGATCCTTACTTGTTGATGGATTGTTAATGATAATTTTTTTTTGTTATTGCTGATCATTGAATTACTTTTTTTATTTATAATACTAATACAATTTACTACGTACAAGTAACCATGGATAAGTGGATGGATATTACCGATATAGGTTACGTCATTGCATTAAGGTATAACGTTATTCTTGTTTCTCTTTCTCTCCAACAAAGTATGATGTTTTTCCCTCTAAGAAGCCAATCGCCTAGAGATACTATTGTTCATCGCATTCTATGTATTGGTCATGTGTTTGATAACCATTTTGTTCAGGTATAACATTGACCGTTTCACTTTTTTTCTTTCATTAAAACACATGTTATTGATAATTACATGCAAATTGGTAATTGCATCAGGTTGTATTGAGAGATGGAAGTCCTATGTCGTCAACTGCTTTGTTATGGTCAAGACACTATTACAAACAAGCAAAATAGTGGTTGATTCCTAATATTAATTGAATGCAGGTGTATACTAATTTCATGAAGTTGCGCATAGAACATGTCGACTTACGAGATGACTGAACATTTTGTTATTATTGATCATTTCTTAAACAATTATATGCATTATGGTAACAAATTTTATTAATATTCATTTACAAGTGCCATGACAATATTATTTTAGTCACATTTAAATTAAACAAACAAAATAATAGCGTTCATATAAATGCACTGTTTGACAACGTTCTAAAGTCAATGACATAATACAATCATATTTAACCTCGTCCACCAACATGTTTGTCATGTGTATGCCTCTTCCGTCTAGACCGCATATACACGTTTCCTTGCTCAGTGACACCACGGGCTAATTGCAGAAGGTGCTTTGTTGTAGTGTATGCACCTGTGCCAGCAATAACCATCCTCATGTCTATAATATGTTGCAAGCCGTTTGCTATCCTTTGGCACACAACCTGAGACAATGGCAAATGAATATATCAGAAGTACACATTGGAAAAATTAATGTAAACAATGAGATGATAACAATGTCGTATACAACATGTCGAGGCATCTAAGAATCAAGAGATGCGGCCGGAGATGGAGGTGGCATTGGTACTGTATGAGACAATGACACATGTGGGGGATCCGGTAAAGTATGTTGTACCGTCGGAGGATGTCTAAGAGGCTCCCTCGATTGTGGAGGACTCATCAATGAGTAAGATATACGATAGAACCACTTCATGTACCCAACAACACACTGACTGGGATAAGTAACCAAGTCTCTGGTCGGTGCAAGGTATTCTGAACAGTGGATCCATCTGCCATCAACCTCTTCTGTGAATGGGGATTGAATGCCTTTGAGTTGTGGAATTTCTTGAACAAATTCAAACTGCCTTAGCACCCTATCAGGTAAATGTCTAACAATGTACGAACCCCATCTTATATGCCCAGAAAATAGATAAATTATCTCAAACTCTCTCTGCCCATGGTGATCGCCATATGGTGTCCAACAAATATCGTCTAGCATCAACCTATCTAATTGCTTACGATAGGTCATCACTGATAATGCCTTCGCACCCTTCCAGTGATAGGCACGTGGTTGCCTCTCTTGATAGCACTCATTTGCGATGACATTTCCAATAGATGGGAAATACTCATAGATCCAACACTACAAATAAATATACAACAATCAGTATTTTATCATAAATAGTACATATTTATATTAGCTAAATAACTATGACTATTATCAACATAATTACTTGCAACAAAGTGATATACCCTGCAAGGTGTTTGTCGTGGTGTTGACATGCATAATTTAGATTATCATACATGTGAACGAGAGCAGCCACACCCCAAGCAAATCCTCAAGATTGGTCCAGATCGCGAAATGCATCCAAGAATACCACACTGATGTGTGTGACACTCTTGTTAGAAAAGAATGTGCACCCTGCTAGATGAAGCAAATATGCTCTGGCTGCTACAATCTAGTGCATTGTCTGACATTTCACATCATATATGTCTCGCAGCCAAGAGAAACGAACATATGCTCTGTGGCATTGCTCCGTCTCAGTTCCAGCTTCTTCTACAGTTACCTCAAGCAATTCAACCAGTAATTGCACTGCCTCTCCAACGTCAATTGCATCATACGTTTGGAACGCTCCGATAATTGGGAGATGCAACAGGGAAGCAGCATCATCCAAAGTGATAGTCAGTTCCCCTACGGACAGATGGAAGCTGCTGGTTTCCGAGTGCCATCTCTCAACAAAAGCAGATAGCAATCCCCTGTCTCCAATCTCGACTGAGCATGAAATCAAAGGGCTTAAGCCCATAGCAGCCACTAAGCCTTCAATCTCAAGGGCAGGCCTTCCAAATTTATGCACTTTCCTTCCGTGAGAAGCCAATTTTAACTCAGCACGTTCCTGAAAAAAAATAAGATCAATTACAAACATTAAAATGACAAAAAAAATGTAATTTTGTATCTAATTAAAGATATAAGTACCTTTCCTGCCCACACTCTAACAGCCACATGATCAACGTACTCTGTCAGCAGAGAACTATCTTCTGCCCTCTTGGAAAAGCTTGTAAATCACTACCTACATCCTCCATAATGGGAACTATCCTCAATAATATTAATATTTTCTTTAGAATTCAAAGTTTCACAAAAATGGAAAAAAAATACATACATATTTAATGAATTACAAATTTAAAAAATAAATAAAACGCATACAATATTACCTTATTATTGACAATTTAAATATTCATAAACAAAGTACATCACATGTTATTTTATTTTAATGAATTACAAGTTTGAAAAGTAATTTAACACATACATATAAGAATAACAAAGAAATATCATAAAATCTATATAACAAAATATGTAAATAAATGAACAATAAATAATTATTTAACATTCTAATATATATATATATATATTAAATAATTTAAATTTAATTATTTATAATTAATCAAAAAAATTAAAACGGATTGTTCAATCTATAAACTTCATACGGATTGGTCAATCCATATGAGGCCAAAAACCTTCATACAGATTCTACAATCCGTGTCATCCCCACTGATTTGCAAATCCGTATTTCAAAAAACAAAAACAAGGACAAACGACTCATGACAGAGGCGATGAAATAGTGAACGATCAACCACCACGAACGGAGAACACGAACTAGTGCGACGGAGCTGGACGAAAATCCAAACACGAACCAGTAAGGTGCCTCGGAGAAGGAAACCCAAAAATGCTGTAGAAGAAGAACGAGGAAAACGAAAAAGGTGCAGAAGAAGAAGAATGAGGTGCATATGAATAGTACCAAATACTTAACCTAATAAAAAGGGGTATTTCGGAAAACTCATTGTTAGACTCTGGATGTATTAGAAATAAGAATGGTGTCTGCAGCATAATCTCACAATTTGTGGGGTACTAAGTGGAGTGCTAGACCTACTTTAAGTGCCAAGATAAACTTGGTCTCATTTTATGTTGTGGGCTTACCTATTGCTCTTTTGATGGGCTTTGTGTTTGATTTTGGCTTATTGGGACTTCTATGGGGATTGTTGTCGGCTCAAATAGTGTGTGCTAGTGTGGTGATCATTGTGTGGCAAGAACAGATTGGAAGGAGCAAGCAGACAGGGCTAGGGAGTTAATAGGGGAATAAATGTGAGAGATGGAGAAAATAATGAAGTTTCTGTTGTGTTGCTAAATTAATCGATGCCAAATCAATAATAATAAAGATCTTTTTCCTATTTACTCTATAGTAGTATTCTAATGCCTTTTTTTTTATTTGTCAATGTCATAAGTTTTGATTGATGTTCGTATGCACACAACTTGGCATAGTGAAAAGTTTAGATAATTCTTTATATGAAAGCTTTCAAATAGACATGTTTAATGTTGATATCGTTATAAAAGTTATAAAAAAATGTTGGCTAAAGCTAGATATTACATGTTTGGCCTTACGTTTCGAACTTTGAAAACCACATTCACATGAAAAAAATGTGAAAGAAAAAATGAAAAGTTTCTCAAGAGACATAAAATTCACGTTAAAACGTAACTAGGACATGTATATGCATGTTTGTTTTGTCGTTTGCAAGACACCAAAGATCCATTCACGCTTTACAAGGCTACAATCAGAGGAGGAAGTATACCAATGGATTGGTAGAAAAAAAAAATTGTGGGTTACATTCAGCCCAAGGTTTTCTCAATGAAAGAATCTAATCGAGATTGCTTGCCGTCAATTTTGACAAACAATTTTACAGTCATGATCTAGTGGTTAATTTTTTTCTTATATTTTGTTAATTTTATAAAATTTGAAAAATAAAATAAAAGTTTGGGATTTGAGTTTTATTATACCTGTAACTAGAAATAATTCTCATCAAGATTATCTACTATTAGGAGTGAGGATAATCTGATTCGTCCCACTAACCTGACTTGGTCCAAAGTTAATTTGAATATGTTTTGAGTTGATTAGTTGGTAAGACTTTGAAACATACATTGAGATGGTCTAAGAGTATCGCCAATGAGAGGTGTTTTGTGGATTTGTAAGTGTAAGAAACTATTTTTTAGAAAAAATTATTTGGGTTTCTAATATAAGATACTATTTCTTTAAATAATTTTTTTTCCGAACATCACCAACTGAAATAAGAAGCCAACCAAGGGGGAAAGGGAAGAAGAAAGCGCATACCTCCGCGATGGCGATCCACCTCCGGCGTGCCCTTAGGGAGGACCACCGGCGGATCTATATGGCGGCGAGGGTGGGCAGATGCATCCCCTCATTTCAATAAAATCATTAATATTTGTCTTAAAATATTATATTTTGCACCCCATAATTTTATATTTTGCATCTTCTAATTTTATATATTTAAATTTCATTACCAGTTCACATGTAAAAATAAGTAAATACATCATCTTATTTTAATAAAATGCAAAAAAATATTATATTTTACACCCCATAATTTTTTATTTTGAACCTCCTAATTTTATGTATTTGAACCTCCTTACCAGTTCCCATGTAAAACTAAGTAAATGCACTCTCTTATTTTAATAAAATGCAAATATTAATCTTAAAACTTTATATTTTGTACCTCTTGTTTCGTGTTTGAATCCAACTATCCCATATGATAATGATAATTATCAATTTTTATTTTTTAAATAAATTGCCCCCACTAATCCAGGGTCATAGATCTGCCACTGGGGAGGACGACAGAGATCGGGGCGAGGTTGCGACGACGGTTGAAATCCTCCTTGACGGATCGGGGGATGATGAGGCGCTCGATACTGTGGATGATGCCGTCAGGGCAGAGTATCTCGGTGGAGTCGACGGTTCTTTGGCGGTTTGGCCGGAGGACTTGGAGGCTTTTGGTGGTCGGAGAAAGTGCGGTGGTGGAGGTCGGTAGCGGGCCAGTGGTGAGAGGCGATTCACTTGAAGTTGCGTTCTAGGGCTCTTGATGAGGAAGGAAGGTTCTGGAGAAAGCACTGGTAGAGAGAAACAATGGGAAGGATCTGGAAGTTTTTGGATAGAGAAAAAGCTTATAAAAAATGAATTAAATATTTTATTGGAATAATAATTAAGTTATAATAAAAAAATATAAATGTGTGGATTTTTGAAGTTTCTTGCATTTTAACAAAACTCTTTATAAATTTCTTATGAGTTATATGACACTATGAGGGTCACCAAAAGTGTTGTGAGAATCACAAAAAGATAATTAAAAAACCATATAAGAAATCATTGTTGGAGATGCCCTAAGTTCAAAGCTTGCCAATGTACTATTCTTTATTTTCATATATTTCCTTCCTCTTCATGTGAGCTCCCACCAAGGCCAATATCGACAATAGGTCTCTATATCAATTAAAAAGAAAACCATAAAATGATTCTTATGCATTTTGTTAAACCTACTTGATTTGGGGAAGAAAAGGTAACAAGGACACATTGAGTAAAATTTGTATTCTTTTATATATTTTAATTTAAAAAATTAATAATATAAAATGATACAAGCATCTCGCTATATATAAGTAAAATAGAGTTGAATGCAAATATTAATGTTATGTTCACAAAACTAAGTGAAGAGTTAGCTGGAAGTTGGAAAGTTAAGTTATGTTTAGCAAAGTTAGTTGGAAGCTAGAAAACTAGTTGGCAACTGAAAGCCAAAAAGTTAGTAATTATAAGTGTTTGGTAAAATTAGTTGTTAAAGTAGTTCAAAAGTATAAAATAACCTAAAAATAATAAAATCATGATTTATTAAAAAAAGGTACTAATTTAATAAATGTATTTGGGAATAAAAATGAAAGAAAATATAAAAAGTAAGAAGCATAATATTTCAAAAAAAGTTAGAAATTACTAAAAAAAACTTGTTTACTTAGGAGCCAAACAAGTTTTTCAACTAGTAAAAAAGGATAGAAACTAGTTGAAATGCCTTGCCGAATTGAAAGTTAGAAAGCTAGCTAAAAGTTGAAATCTTGAAGTTGGTAGCTAAAAGTTGAAAAGCTCAAAACTAGCTTATTAAGTTATAAATATTCGATAAAACTAGTTGTTTTGAAGTAGTTGAAAAGTATAAAATGTCAGAAAAATAATAAATCATGATTTATTTAAAAATTATAACTAAAAATTAAATAAATAAATTGAGGATAAAAATGAAAGAAAATATAAAAAATTACAACCTGAAAGGAAGTATTTTAAAAAAAGAAACTACTAAAAAAATTATTTGTCAAACAAATTCTTTAGTTAGTAAAAAGTAAAAAATTAACTGAAATGTCTCACCGAACATAGCTTAAATATGAAATTTAATTTTAATTTAGTTTCAACTTTGTATTAATTATTATTATCATCTCATTTAATTTCTCCCATTAATTGTTATTAATTTTTATATTTAATAAAAAATTTAAAAATATATTATATATTTAATAAATATAAAATTTAACAATATTAGTTACTTTTATAATTTATTATGTTTCATAAAAAAGATATTGTTAAACTTTTATGAATATGAATTAATCCAATTTATATATAATATTAAAAAATATATTATATTATATAATATAATATAAATTCATAGTAATTTATCTTAATTTTTATCCTTAATTATTATACTGCATAATATATTTAATAAATCTACTATATCTACTTTATCCTTAAAACATAGTTGTTGACGTATATAGGTTAAATTTTGGTAAAAAGATGTTTCTCTTTTATCAAAATTTAAAAAGGAAGTAAAATATTTTTGATTTATATTGATATATTATATATGTAATTAAA
>PYAF01006188.1:19575-40356 GCA_007407185.1 Glycine tomentella | reverse complement strand
CATACGCATATGCCTGGCGGGGGTTAATCCGTGGAGTTATGCCTTGCGGGGGTTAATCCGTGGAGTTGATTTGTCAGATAGCTGAACCGAGTCCATGCGTTCAGAGGTGTGAACTGGGGGGTAGTGTGTTTCAGGGAGGACCACACCACCATGATGATCACATAGGTGGAGGTGACATTCCTACGCGCCCCTGCCCTACGCCGACTGAATGGATAAATGTGCCAATGGAATAGGGCTATCTGACTGTGGCCACTGATGATGATTTTATGAGAAGCTGAGATCTCAATCATGCATCATATAAAAAGACGAGCATGCATCTTATACATTGTACAATGGGTATATGTATGATGATCTGTACACTGTATAAGTTGTGTGAATTTTATCTATCTGTGTTTATATTATTCAAACTATGTTTGGCATAAACTTACCCGAGTTGTGTCTGTGGTTGACACCTGTGATGACCCCAATTTATTTGGGCGAGCAGAGGAACAGGAAAGCATGAGATGTAGATGAAGATTGTTGAAGAAGTTTGATGAGAAGCTGTATGCTGTGATTTGTAATTTTCTGTGGCATGTAATTTGTGATAAGTTGTCTGTATATTATTTTGGATACTGTATTTGGACTGTATCATGGACTGTATTCTTATTATATGAACCGTGGTGAGGAAAATCATTTAGACTACGAACAAATCATTAGCAAGCAAGGCAAAAAGAATTTTCGTGAAAAATTTACAACTAAGATCATTTTAATACAAAAAGGACACGAGTTTTTAATTAAAATCAATCAAGCACGAGAGAGTCACGAGAGGCGTTACAACTCGCTCTGAGCAAGTTTCTCTACTGGACCCTGGGCTAATTTTAGCCTCAGCTCATATGGGTCACTATTCACAGGAAACCCCAAATCCCAAATTAACCGGAGAAACTCGAGTTTCTTACCTCAGCGACGACTAGAAAAGCTGTAGGACTGCTTTCCTAAGCTCCGTTGTCTCTGCTAAGCCCTGATTCCTCGCCAAACTCAAGTTCTAGGGGTTTTCCTCCCAAGAGGAAATCTCACCAAAATGGGTTTTTGAAAGAAAAGGATGAAGAATTATAGCTTCCTCAGAGTTTCTCTCAAGTTTCACAGCTAAAGGGACGTATTAAGGCTAATATATAAGGTCCTAAAAGCTTGGAAGTAGCTCCAATGGAGGTTGGGAAGTCCAAGGAAGAAGAAAACTGGTTTTCCTCTCCTTTTTCCTCGTTTTGGCCCTTAAATACTACCCCTGACCGACATGCGGCGCCCTTGGCGCCACCTTGGCGCTGATGGCGCCAAAGTCCAGTGCATCTGGCGCCCTTGGCGCCAAAGTCCAGTGCATCTGGCGCCATTTTGGCGCCAGTTTCCAGCACCTGTGGTGCTCTTGGCGCCACTCTGGCGCTCTTGACGCCAGTTTCCAGCACTTGTGGCGCTCTTGGCACCAGACTCTGTCGCTAATTCTGTCGCTAAATTCGTCACTAAGGCTTTTGCGACAAAATTTTATAATTTAAATTCTTATTTCTTTTACTCCTTTTTATAAAAAGCCTAGGTTATTATAAGCTCCAAGAAACAAGTGGGTGTATAAAATCAAGCATGAAGAGAATGACCAAAAGCCGAGATACAAGGCCAAAATTATAGTGAAAGGATGCAACTAGAAGAAGGGAGTTGATTTTGAAGAAATCTTCTCTCCTGTGGTGAAGATGACTTGGTTTGAACTGTATTAGCCATGGCGGTAACATTGGACCTTGAAGTGGAACAAATGGATGTGAAGACGACATTCCTTCACGATGACCTTGAAGAAGAAATATATATATATATATATATATATATATATATATATGGAGCAACCTGAAGGCTTTCGAGCTCTGGGTAAAGAAGACTTGGTATGATGGTTGAAGAAAAGCCTATATAGTCTGAAGCAAGCACCTCGGTAGTGGTATAAGAAATTTGAATCTTTTATGACTGATCATGAATTTGTGAAGACAGAGGCCGATCAATGCGTATTTGTTAAGAGGTATGAGGCCAGAGACTTTTTTATTTTATTATTATATCTTGATGACATGTTGATTGTAGGGCAAGACAAAACGAGGATAATTGCCCTGAAGAAGGCGTTGAACTTTTCCTTCGTAGTGAAGGACCTCGGCCCTACAAAGCAGATTCTTGGAATAAAGATACTCAGAGACCGACAAAGAAAGCTACTGTGGCTGAGTCAAGAAAAGTACATTGAGAAGATTCTGAAGATATTTAACATGGACAAAGCCAAAACAGTGAGACCCCCTTATCCAGACACATAAACCTGAGCCAAAAGCAATGTCCTAGATCAAATGAAGAAAAGGACGAGATGTTGTGTTGAATATAGGTGTAACGACCCGTATGCATCCGATTCATTAACATTATCTTATGGTGGTTAAGCACAACAATTTATCATGGATAATTAAAAATGGAAGCAGTAAACACAATGACGTCATCAACATCATCAACTGTACATCATATATGGTGAATCTCATAATATACAAAGTATATGTCTCAAAACTATACATATCTCTCATCAGATACAAAAAAAACATAGGCATAAAGCAAAAATAGAGCCAACATGCTCTTCAATTTATGCCTAAGATTCTCCTAGAATCTATCCCTGCTCGGGCCTCTTGCCCTAGGATCTACCAGTCGCTCCCTGAGCATAACCTGCAAAAACATAATCCCCAACAGGGATGAGATAACAATCTCAGTAAACTCAGGGTCCTTGGAGGTCTTTCCTCCCCCTGGTTCACTTTCATGCGCATAATATCAAAATTGGCATTACAAATTAGTCATCACAGCTATAAACCATATTACCACATGTACATAGCATATACAGATATAAATTAATGCCTGAGGAGGCTTCATCCATTTACAAGGGCACATCTCACATCAGGACCTACTAAACATGCCTGAGGAGGCTTCATCCATTCATATGGGCACATCCCACATCAGGGCTTTCTTTCTTTGCCTGAGGAGGCTTCATCCAGCTATGTGGGCACATCTCACATCAGGACTTATATATATATATATATATATATTCTATTAAGTCTAATTCTACTGGCCAGAGAATCTAATCAAACACATAACAACACTATCACAAGGTTCAGCTCATCACATACATGTTTCCATAAACAATAACACACAATTTCAATATACATGCACCAAGATATACAATAATCATAACTCCCTCGGAGTATGGTGGAACACAACAGTGGGAAACACTCCTAAGAACAAAGAGCTTACCTGCTCTCAGCGCTATACCGACTCTCCCGGCTTCGTGGTCACAACCACCAGCAATGTCACTCTCACGGCCTACATAAAGCATACAAACAATCAATCAATAACGGTCCTCAACCATTAGAATGAAAGGAAACTCTATTCCTTTCCATTAAAATCTCTATGTTCTCTATCTTAGGGTTATTAGAGCTAACCACCTTATAGGCGATTCACAGACCCTCAACAGGATCTATCTTGGTCCAACCAAGACCTTAGAGTCCCCCTCTGCATAAGTTCAATTCAATGATCTCCTAGGTCATATATCAACAATTTTCCAACATGACTAAAACAGATATATCAACATATTTTCACCGTTTATTTGGCCTTCTAAACAACTTTTGTAAAGACACTTAGGCTCATATCTATCATAACACCATCCATTTCATCAACATTCTTCCTACTCATACATATCTCAGGGTCAAAATCAAACTTCATCAGAAATCATGTTTTAAAGCTTAATATTCATCAGAACAACCTCATGAGCATATTTTTTTAAAGAACTCAAGCCTAATTCCAGCCCTATCCCAAAGTGGTCACTATTCATCCCAAGAACAATTTCACAAATCAAACGGTAAAACTTGAGTTTCTTACCTCTAAATCGACAAGAAAGGCTAGAGAACAGTTTTTCCAAGCTTGAACGTCCTTAAAACGCCTTCTTTTCTCCTCAGAATCAAACTTTGTGAATTTCCCTAGAGAACTGGATCTCTCTATTTGATGGCTTTCAAAGAAAAGTGATGATGGAATCTAGCTCATTGAGTAGTTCTAATCAACTTTCCTGAAGGATAGGAAGTGTTTAGATGAAGTATGATGAAGATATGGAGCTCCTAAGTTCAACAATGGCTGAAGCAGAGAAAAGGAAGAAAGGAAAGAGAGAGAATGACTAAAGGAAAGAGAGAGAGAGAGATAGGCTGTTATAATAGGAGGAGCTGAAAGAAATCAAGTCAAAGATGAAGCTTGTTGAAGAAAGGTTTTAGCTTTTCACATGCTAAGACATTTGTAATGGGTTAAGTGTATGAGAGGCTAATCTTATGATCCTTGTATTACATGAACATGACCATTAACATGCATACATGATTTTACTAAAGCATTAAAGTTGTTAATGTTTTAAAAAGAAGTTAACTTCTCATGGTTAAGTTTTTGGAAAAATAAAATATCACTGCTTTAATCGATTACACATAATCAATTACCAGCTTTTGTTTGATTATGGAAAAGCCATGAAGAACACTTTAATCAATTACTAGCTACTTGTAATCGATTACATAGCACAAAATGTAAATCATGATTATCTGTCTTAATCGATTACCATTATACTGTAATCGATTACATAAGTTCATTTTTAAATATGCATGACTGCTTTAATCGATTACCACAATCTGTAATCGATTACATAGGCTTATTCTGAAATTGTACATGTTTGCATTAATCGATTACCACAATTAGTAATTGATTACATAAGCTTATTTCAAAACTGAACATGTCTGCTTTAATCGATTACAACTCGTGTTAATCGATTACATTGTTCGTTGAATTTTTCCAGATTTTGCTATGAACATTTTAATCTATTATCTGAAAGATTAATCGATTACATATGACAATTTAATCAATTATAATGATGATTTAATCGATTACGTTCTGTTACAAAAGTTGGTTATAAATAGAATGTGAGTTTGTCTGAAAGATACAACTCTTGACTTCAAAATTTCAAAGCATTCACATGCCTTCTCAAAGTTAGAAAGGATTTCTGAGCTAGATAGTTCTTGTCCATCTTTTAAATCTTCAAGGTGTATTGAAAGATTTCTTGACAAAGTTTTCAAAGAAGTTTTTGGAGAGAAAGGTCTGAAATTGATTTCTGCATTTCAACTCTGATCGGTAAATCATATTCATTGGATCATCAGGTTATCTCTCTCTATTAACTCTTGTTGTAAATTCATTTTTGAATTCTTGGTTGTTTGTAACTTTTGTAAAGGGTTCTTTAAGCTTTTTCTAGAGTGGGTTTCTCTATAGGGAAGAGTAGAGAAGGATTCTCTATGTCTTGATCATTAGGAATCTAATAGGGTTTTTGTAACACCCCGTATGCATCCGGTGTATTAACATATTACCTAATCAGATAAGCGCAATAATTAATACAAAACCAATTAATTACAACCACGGAAGCGTTTTCGAAACCATATTTCTTGATTCATTATGTATGGTATGCATCAAACTTAAAACACTAAACATCAACACAAGCCAGCCTCATCGATCCAAACAACATAAATAACGACAGATGAATAATCAATATCTCTACAAATATATCAGGAGAAAGCCACAAGTATATATACATATATAAATCATCATGATACTCACAATATCTAATACAAAAGAATAAGCACCAAGTGCTCTGATCTCAAGGATCACTTCCTCACACGAGGGCATACAATACATATACATAACAAATCCATAACAGGTGCGCGCACACACACACACACACACACATCTTCCCTCACAGGGTACAAAATACATCAAAACAACTGAGCCACCAAGCTCTAAAGCGCTGTCCAATAGCTATGCAGAATATGTCTCTACTGGGGCCTCCCGCCCTGAGACCTGTCAGCTTTGCCAGAAGCATCACCTGTAAAACAACATCACCAACAGGGGTGAGATAAACATCTCAGTAAACTTAGGGTTGTTGGAGGTCTTTCCTCCCCCCTGGTTCACTTCCATGATATATGGTATTAAAGGCAATTAACATAGCACAAACTCGTCATCACGGCTCTCATAAACAGCTCACAGGTGTCATTCCATTGGACACTACCAACATCAGGAATGCAACACAACATATAACTATACGCACCATTGCCTGAGGAAAATCCACTCAGGACTTCACTCATACATATATGACTCTTCTAAGAGGATTTCATCCCCTCATGGCACCTTCTCTTAAAGATACAACATATATAACCTGGCCTGAGGAAGATCATCCACTGAAGGACACTCATTCACTCAGGACTTTCACACACTTATTACCTGAGGAAGATCATCCATTGAAGGGCTCTCATTCATTCAGGGCTTTCAACCACTACCTGAGGAAGATCATCCACTAAAGAGCACTCATTCACTCAGGATTCCCATACACTGCCTGAGGAAGATCATCCACTGAAGGGCACTCATTCACTCAGGACTTTCATACACTGCCTGAGGAAGATCATCCACTGAAGGGCACTCATTCACTTAGGACTTTCCACCACTTATAATCTACTCCACTGGCCAGAGAAATATCAACAAACACAGAACACTATTACAGTGTATATCATATACATGTTCATCTCATTATTCACACAACATTATCACAGTGTTCAACTTATTATCAATCACAGAACACTATCACAGTGTTCCTCTCATCATATACATATTCTCAATAAAACAATAACTCACATCTTTAATACACATGCACCATGATATACAATAACCATTACTCTCTCGGAGTATGTTGGAACACAGGTAGTGAGAAACACTTCCAAGAACAAAGAGCTTACCTGGAAAAGCTGTGCTCTGCGGTTCAATCCCTGAACGGTGGTCTACGCCATTGACACCCTCGGTGTCACGCCCTATACAAGGCATATAAGCTCAATCAGATACCAATCCAATCATACAAGGCATAAACACATCAACGGTCCTCAACCGTTATAATGAAAGGAACGTCCTTCCTTTCCAAAACCTCTGAGTCATCTAACTTAAGGTTATCCAGACTAACCAATTCAATAGACAACTTACAGACCCTCAGCGGTCTATCTCGGCCTAACCAAGGCCCTAGAGTCTACCCGAGACTCGGTATAAACCAAAACAAAGAGCTCAAAGCTCTATACAGGCCAATACTCAAGATTATACAACATGGATTGAACGGTTTCTTTCACACAATAACACCGTTCCTAAAGCCTCTCTAGCACATAAAGATTAAGTATCAAGGCTCATGCATGTTCTACAATCATCAATAAACCAACATACAAGCTACACATGCATTTCTCAGAGCCAAGAATCAAAGTCCATTAAACTAACATTTGAAAGCTAATCCTTCATCACAACAACATTCTAAACATACTTTTCTAAAGGACCTAAGCTTAATTCCAGCTCTAGCTCAAAAGGGCCACTATTCATCCCAAAGACAAATTCACAAATCAAATTGTAAAACTCGAGTTTCTTACCTCTAAGATGACAAGGAAGGCTAATTGACGACCTTTCCAAGCTTGGGTGTCCAAGAATCGCCTCCTTTCCCAGCCGAGCTCGAGTTTTTCGAAGTCCTCTAGAGAAAGGGATCTCTCCATTTGAAGGTTTTTAGGGAGAAGTGATGAATGATTTTAGCTCATAGGGGGATTCCCTACAAGTTTCATGTTGAAAGGGAAGTGTTTTGATGAAGTTTGGTGAAGATATGGAGCTTCCCTAAGCTTTAATGGCGAAAAAGAGGTCCAAAGGAAGAAGAAAGAAGGTTTGGCCCCCAAAATCGCGTGAATGGCCTTTTATAGTGGCCCTGTCAGATGTCCCGGGCTGATGGCGCCACTCTGGCGCCAGTTCCCAGTGCATCAGGCGCTGATGGCGCCACTCTGTCGCTACTGGCGCCAGATTCCATTGAAAAAAAGCCTTTTGCTGTAATCTCACGCTACCAGCGCCACTCCCACGCTACCAGCTTGAATCTCACGCTACTAGCTTGAGATTTTTTTATTTTTTATTTTTACAAATCATGGTTATTATAGTTTTAGATTTATGTTTTTTTATTTAAGTTTGATAAAGAGTGATTGTTGTAAAGCTTGTAAGAACTAAAATTTGATAATAGTGGAACTCTAATCTAGTGTTGATTAGAAGAACTGGATGTAGTTTCTCTTGAGAAGTGAACCAGTATAAATTCTTGTGTTGTTTTCTATTCCTTAATCTCTTCTTGCTATCTTGATTTGTGGTTCTTGGTGATATCTACATTACTCAACTAGTTCTGTTTTAAGCAATTGTTTTCTTGGGCTGAGTAATTTGATTGATTTGAAACAATTTTGTTTCAATTGTGATTAAGATCCTATAACTTTGATTTTCTAAAGTTTTTTAAAAGGCCAAGTTTAAACCAATTCACCCCCCTCTTGGTTATTGTGTGTATTCCTATTGTTGATTGAGGCTTGCAAGAAATTGTTGTGGATGAAGAAATTTCTCTTTGAGTTGTGACATCAACAAGACAAGTATGAGCTGAAATGTGATAACCAAAGTGCTATTCATTTGGAAAAGAACTCGACCTATCACTCCCGCATTAAGCACATTGACGTGAGATATCACTGGATCCGAGATGTGGTGGAAGATAGATAGCTTGAACTTGCAAAGTGCACACCAACCTTAATTGGTCTGACATGATGACAAAGCCAATACTAGTAAGAAAATTTGAAGACTTTTGTGAAGGTGTCAGGTTTTTGAACCCGATGCATTGAAGTCAGAAGGGGAGATTTGTTGGGAGTTGTTACTTCCCTCAATGCTTGGTGCAAGACTCAAGCTTGGCGAAAGTCCCAAGGTGTTGGAACTCCCACTTGGTGCAAGGCTCAAGGGTCACACACTTTGAGTTGTTCAATGTTTATCCATAATTGATGATCTAGAACCTTCCCTCCTCTCCTATATAAGCAGTGTTTTAAAAACTTACCCGGCGATTGACCCGGTCAAGGTACTGGGTCACTGGGTCAGTGGTCGAACCAGTGTGACCCGGTCAGTGGTCGAACTAGTGGGTCACTGATTGACCCGGATGACCTGACTAGTGGTTGAACCGGTTGACCCGCATGACAATGTCTTAAAATATTTATAAAAAAGTCACAAATTAATATTTTTTATAACATAGAGTCATAGATAATTAGATAGCAAAATGTTAAAAAAACATCATTATCCAAGTTCAAACAAACAAGTACCAAACAATAATATCACAAACATAAACTAAATAAAATAAGGCATCACAAATCATAACATAGATAATTAGATAGCAAAATGTAAAAAAAAAAGTTATTGTCAAAGTTCAAACAAACAAGTAACAAAAATCATAAATATAAGCTAAATAAGTTTAAGTTCAAGAAACAAAATTATGAATAAAAATTATATTAAAAAATTCAATATAAAAATTAAAGTATTAAAGTTTATAACACAAGTAAAGTGCATTAATAAAAAAGAAAGTGTAAATAATAACTACTTAAATTAAAACAAAAGTTCATTTTTTAATAAAAAAAGGCAGAAGGAGTATAGTAAGTAATAAAGGGAGTGCAGGAAGTAAAGCTGTAATGGATCTTGCCCAAATGGAAAAAAAACCCTATTCCCACGTATATAAAAGGTTTTGTGCTTTTACTGCTGCACTTTGCGCTGCTACACATTTTTGTTTTCTTTGGCAATTGTGCCTGTGCTGCACTTTCTTCTTCATCTTCTTCTATGCTTCTCTCTGCGCTTTCTTCTTTTCTTCTGTGGCTACTCACTGCTGTCTTCTTCTATGCTTATTCTATGCTTCTTTTATTCTTTTTGCGCTTTCAATATAAATAGCGACCCGCTTTTTTTCTTTGGCCGGTGCAATGGCACTAGATTAATAATCTTCTTTGGTCGCTGCATTTTTATTCTTTTCTTCTTTTTGCTTGAATTGTGACTTGCTTTTTTTTTTTTTCTAAATAGTGACTTGGTCCGGGTCAGCGGGTCGGCGATTGAACCATGAACCCGGTCGGGTCGCACCGGGTTGAAAGCATGCTCGATCTGTTGATAGACTCGACCTAGTCCAACCACCGGGTCACGGTCCGACCGGCCGGATGGGTTCGATTTTTAAAACACTGTATATAAGGATAACTTGTGTTAGAGTTGTGAAGTAAGAGAGAGAAAATTTGAAAATACATCTAAAGATAAGTTTAAGAGTAAGACTTCTTTAGGAAAATTTGAGTGAATGACACCATTGTAGATGAGGTTTGAGTGTACCATCATTTGTTTGTGAAGTTTGATATTTTGTACCCATTATTTTCATAGTGGAAGTTTGATTTTGGACTAGTGTCTCGTGAGTTTTTATTTCTTTACATTGAGGAAGATTTTCTCACGTTAAAGATTGTTGTATTCTTCTTTATCTCTTTCCTATGGGCATTTTTTATTTTTGTTTCTGCATTGAATTTGAGGGACCATGTCCCAACATGAGCAACCCGAACCACCATCGTCACCACTAGAATCACATAGAGAGAGAGAAGGTTCGATTTTTCTGGTGTTTCCCTCTCAGCGATTTATTTTGTAGTGCATGTTGCTGGTTTGAGCATGATGGGGGTTGCCGGTGAGGATGACTGGAGTTTTTTGGATTTTTTAAATAATAATAAATAAATTGACGGTTAAAAATGATCCATATATATACACATCATTAATCAAATCATTAAAAAAATCCCTAACTATCATGTATGAAATTTTCGTTCACCTATTTAACGAACCTAAAAGAAAGGATTTCCGACGGAATACAGAATATATTTCGTCCAAAATGTATGCATTACTGACGAAATATATTCCATGGAAAAAGTTTGAATTTTTGACTGATTTTATCCATTGGTTTAATTCTGTTGGAAATTTAAATGTTTCCACAGATTATGTTTCCGTCAAAAATTAAAATTATACCGAAAATTAAAAGACCCAACCCTAACGAGGGACACTCAGTCCCTTTTTGTTGATATTCGAAAGCCTTCACACCCTCTGTTACGCCGTCGCTGCACAAGTTTTGAACACCGTCACGCTGCCCGCGCACGAGGTTTCCAGGCCTTCGCTGTGCATCTTCATGCCATCCAGTCATACGAGAGGTATGCCACAAAGCTCCCCAGCTCCCCAGTCTTTGTCTGTGTAGGCTTAGTGTGGAAAGAAAGAGTTGAAGGCATTCACTTATACTACGTGTTTGTGTGTTGGATTTAATGTAGGCATCGAGTCCGTGTCTCATCTAGAGTCAGCCTTTGAGTTGTGAAGCAAGAGATTTTGGAAATTAATGGTTAGTCATCTATACCTCTTCATCTAATCTATGATGCACCTTCTGTGATGCCATGTCTATCAACGCACGTTTCTTTTGTTAAATTTGTTATCTTTTTAAAATTTTCTCCATTTATTCAATTTTTGCTTGGTTTTTATTTTTTCTTCATTGAGATTAGGGTGTGGGAAACTTCGAGACCCGAATGTTTTAAGGGTATGATTAGTATTTTTTTGATTCTTTTTTCTTCTGGGTTTTCTTTTTGGTTTTGGAAGTTTCTATTTCTTTTAGTCTAGGACTGTTGGTTTATAAAAATTTATTTGGGTAGCCCCTGCTTTGTGCTGTTTTTGGTGTGTAACTTTGGAATTTGCAAAAAACAAAAGAAAATTTATGAATGAATTGCGTTTTGGTTCTAGAATTCAATATCAATAACACATTAACATCTATTGAAAATTTCCTGGTCATGTTAGTTTTACGGTTGTACTCCCTGATGTCCAAATTTATCAATACCGAAAGAAGTTTTTTGGTTTTCTAGTATTTTGTAGATTTGTAACTTACACTAATTTTTTAGTGCAAATTAATTTGGTGATCGTAATGTTATTTTCAATAAAATGTGAGATCTATAAATTTGACACATTCCTTTTGATCAGTTTAATGTGCAGAGTTTTCTTTTTCTTTTTCATGAATGCCTATTGAAGTATCATATCCATTTGATGTTTCATTAGTTTTATTATCTCTGTTTTTTAGTCTGTGAATGAAAGGGAGTTATACTTTCGCCTTGTATTAGTTGATCATTAACTAGTTTGATGAATCTGTTTAAAATATGACTAATAAAAGTCGCCTGTACATTTTTGTGTATTACAATAATAGTGGCATATGGGATGTGATCTGTATCTGCGAACTTTAGGAATTAAAGGCAGAGTAGGCATAAAATGCATGAAAGTTCTACAGGAAAACTTGATTATGATTATGAATGCAGTAAGGAGACAAAGCAAAAGAAACTTTTTAATCATGATCTATTTGTTACAACTCGCAACAGATGCAATTTACACAACATATGAAGATAATTTCATAAATATATAAAATCTGTAACCATTCACAGGTAAGTGAAAATTAAAAATTTCCACATATTTAGCTGCAGCATGCAAATGCTATAGCAACACAGTGTATTGGCATGAATTAAGTGGATTCAACACTGAATCATTTATAATTGATTCCACGCTATTCATCACCAAAAGTTCTCAACACATATGCTTTTGGTAGCATTTTGTGCTCCTGTTGGTATCACAAAACTATAATGCTGAAAATTACCTGAATCTCAGTGTTGTCATTTGGTACTGATTGTTTGATGATACGTTTTTAACTGATGTTCCTTCTGTGTTTTTTTTTGTCTTCCTATTACTGTATATTGGTACCATATTCCTTTTTTTTTTGGACTATTTGAGAAAGCTCAAAAGGTCTTTTTCTGTGTGTTTGTTGAAAATAAGTACTTTTTTTTTTTACATAATTGGTGTAATTGTCAAAATTTCCTTCTAACTTCACCTAAATTTTGTTACTTTCTGAAACTGAAGAATATGAAAAGGGGAAAAATGTTTTTTTTTGTACCAATCATATTTGGAGGGGCATGGATTTTTAGAATGGAACCTTAAGTTAGTACTTTGGTTCATAATAGGATTGAAATTAACAGGTCTATTTGTGTTTTTTGCTAGTGTGGATACATTCAATTCTGTTTTTTTAGGCCAGTGTCCAGTTTCTTTCCTTCATGGTTGCAATTTTTATTCGTGTACTAATTTTGCCATTTTTACCAATGAGATAAGCTTTGCCATCCTCTCTTGTATCATGTTTTGTTTCCCTATAATAAGGTGTAAACCACCTAAGCATCTCATAATTATTTCTGGTTATTAGGATTGGTAAGTCGTTATTCTATGATTTTTTTTGTCCATTTGTTAAGTAGACCTTGAAAAATTTGATAAAACACAATAACATACATGGCTGAAGAACATGATATTAAGTATTGTACGTGATGCCACCATTTTTATTTTATTGGATTTTGATTTTTACTTTTGGAGAACTTTTGAGAATGAATTTTGTAGTTCAATATGTATTATGTGTTAGCTGACAACACATAATGCTTCATTAGTGAATAAAGGGCTTAGATGTTTAGAATGTATTTTGGAAATCTTTAAAAGTATTATTGTTGGAAGAGGACTCCCCCCGTGCATCAGTGTATGGCATCTAGTACCTGTATCAGTTTTTGACTAGCTATGTTTTAGGGTTCTATAGTTCATTAAGCTCAAATCAATCAAAGGGACGATGCATTAGCACCTAAGTTATACACACCTCCAATATAAACATATACTTGACACATGGCACAACATCACCACAGCATAAATCACATTCTTTTGTTCTTCAATCCTTGGCCATTTAATGCTCATTAATCGTCCAACCTGCAATGCACTTGATATTTGTCTATAGCTCAGTAGGGGTTTGACTTTCATGTATGATTTAAAACATATTTATTGTTTTATTATGTTCTTGACTGATTTTCTGGCTTCTTGATGTTAGAGAGAACTTTTTTATTCTTTTCCTCATTCTCTGTAGAAACTGGTCGTATATTAGAGGAAATAGGTAAAATTCAAGGAGACAAATTCCCATTCAACTGATCAGTATATGAATGATAGGATCTCATCCAAAATTTCCAAAAGATTATGTTGTTTAATATAATATATAGTTTAATATAACCACCTGAGGCTGACTTGTAGTATTCTCATCCACAACGCCCCAAATGGGTGGTAGTAACATACTGTGGGGGGAAGAATCTCATACGAAAGGTGTTATATTATTATTACTAACAAGTGTTTACGACCAATAATACAACATGGTTTTCTTACAAACCTTGTTCTTCCTTTTACTTGTTGTATTATTATTACTAACAAGTGTTTCTGAGATTGTGAACATCAATATAAATCATTTTATTCTTCCTTTCTCGGCTGTGATAACATTATTCCTCCGGCTTCCTTGATTGAGAATATCAGTCACCTTGTATATTGTTTTCTTTACTGTAAGTTCCTAAGGATGAAACACTCCCACAGGTTAAGCTAGGTTGGGTGTGAAGAATGTGTGTCTCAAATAGAGCACCAGTGACTTTCAAGTGATGGGATCCCAAATGAAGTTGATTTGGTTTATTTTCAAAATTCAAGTTGACTTCATGTAATTACTATGTGATTGAAAATGTAGTATTAAGCTCCAGCTGATCCTGTGATGAGCAATCTAGTAACGATTTTAGTGGAGACTAGAATGGTGTGGGATCAGCCAACCTAAGACCATTGATTGGATGGACTAGTCGTCCTTTGATTATTACTATTCTACTAATTTTGTGGTTGTCTTTGGATACAAACAACAATTGTTCTAGTGGGCTTTGACACATTTCTATTTAGAGTATTTGAGGGGTAGTCTATGGTATTCAAACAATTTAGTATTGGCTATATTCTTTGAGTGAAACTAACTTGGTAATTTTTTTTCCATTAAATTCTACTCTTGAGCATCCACACTACTATAAAAAAGCTTTTTTAAGACGATTGTTTTACCCATACAAACACGGTTCTTCAACCGTCTTTGTAGCGAACGTCTTTGAAAGGTAAGACTTTCAAATACGGTTATTGAACCATCTTTGTAGGCAAGTATTCTAAGACGGTTGTTCCAGAATATCGTCTTAGAAGTCTTTAAAAAAAATTAAAACATGAAATCTAAGACGGTTTTGGGCCAAAACCGTCTTAGAATGACACCATTCTAAGATGGTTTTAGCTGAAAACCATTTTAGATTGCATGCTGATTTTTTTTTAAGGTTTCTAAGACGATTTTAGGCCAAAACTGTCTTATAAATAAGTTTTTTTTTTTTTAAATAAAATAAATTTAAATTAAGACAGTTTTTTCTAAAAATCATCTTATGGACATTTTAAGACAGTTTTCCTTTGAACCGTTTTAGTTAAACATGTTTTAAAAAAAAAATAAACTAAGATGATTTTTCCAAATAACCGTCTTAGTCATCGTCTTAGTTTAAATTTACTTAATTTTTTTAGGAATAGTTTTTTTAATAATGAATTTATTATTTTAAAAACTCTTAAAACATTAAATAAAAAAGGTTATTTTTATAAATAAAAAAAGTAGGTTGAGTACATAAAACTTCAATTAATTGGGTAAAACAAAAAATAATTTCAGTAAGTTGGAACCATGATAAGAGATGTCATATTATTTCAAAACAATTAAACTATGCTAATTTTGTAGTACAAGATTAACCTAGGTCGACTCAAAGACACGATCAATATGATTTCAACTTCAGTTCACTAATAAACAGTTGGGGGTTTTTGTCAAACAATTTGCATGCGATAAGTAATAATTACAGAAAAATGTATAAACGAACATAATTAATAAGAGATATTGTAAAATAGATTAAAGAACATCAATTCAATTCACCAAACCAAGCAATGGTAATTCTCATAATTCTCAGATAATAATTTTGTTAATCCAATTCATTCAATTTCATTAGAAGCAGTTCAATCGAATTAACTCCTAAATTAATTGAAATCACAAATTTAATTAAAAATATCATCCAACTAATCTGTGATTAAAATTCAAAATTAGAAAATGAATTCATAACCTAATCCGCTTTCAATCCTAAACACATTTATAATCATGAAAATTGAATAGAGGATTGAAGAAGAAAGTGAACATTCATACAAAATTTGAAATACCAAATTAGAACTCAAATTCTCCTTACTTGGGTTGGATCCTTGGATTGATAGATTGTTTAGGTTTCCATGATCATCATCAATGAAAGCCCCACAAAATTGGTGTTAAAAAAATGGAAGAATAGAAAACGAAAATGAAGAACAATTGAGAGAAAATAAGAGAAAAAGTTTTAATTCTGAAAACTTAAAAAGGAAATGTAACTTCTGTTTTTGCTAAAAATATAGTGTAATGTTCACTAACTAATTTCACTAGCATATAGTGACTAAGTCGAAGGAAAGAATGGACCATGAATAGACCTATCTATTCTAATTAATTATGCTATTCACACCAATAAAAATCCAACTCCCAGACCAAAATTCAAGTGTAGTGATTCTGATTTCAAAGCCTAAAATGACCTTTCAAATGACAAAATTGGCATCGGCTTATCTCTGACAAACTTGTAGATCTTTTCCTTATCTTTCCAAGGAATACTCATATGCTCCATTCGGACCTGTACAAGGAAGATAGGTCAAGTGAGCATAAAATCCGAAAATAAACAACACTTAGCAATTAAGCTCATCTGCTTGCCTAAGACAAAAATTGAATTAAAATGAGAAAATAAAAGTCTAAGAGAAGTCAAATAAGCTAAGAAGAATAGAAAAATATTTAACTAAAGATACTCAATCAAATCATACATTATTGAATTGTCAACAAATTGAATTAATTTCCAGATTTTAACTATAAAAGAATAACATTAGAACAAAACTATGAGAGAACAATTTATAAAATACTTAACACTTGCTAGTTAACAGTGCTTGCGTAAGCATTGCTTTCTTTGTTTCCAAGATTTTCTGGAAAAAATACTTAACATATATAGGCACCAACCTGACATCAATAGGAGCACGCTTGTTCCTTTTTTTCTCATGATTAACTCCCTTGGGTATGCGCTGCATGTTTAAGGATTATGTTTTCATAAACAAACAAAATAAAAGTTGTATGAACCGACGGAAGAACACCAAAAGTGCATTCATAGCCTTACCTTGCCCTCTTTCCATTTTATGGGTGTAGCAGTAACCTTAGTTGTTCCTTCTTCAAGGAAGGTATAGGTCTTTACAAGTTTTGTATCCTCAAAATAGGGATTGGCATTGAAATTCTGAAAAAAGAACAATTTCAAAAGTGGCTGTTATTCAATTAAGTGAAAAGTTCAAGACATAAGCTTCTAAAACCAACAAATAATTGCAAAAAATTCTCTGAGGCATACACCAAGGGAAAGAGGAAAAGTAACTTACAAAGGTGATTGAGTAGCCTGATTTGACATCTTTAAAATCTTCAACCTCAAGAGAACTCATATACTTAAATATCTACCAAACAAGGGGGTCAGTAACCAATTAGAATTACTCATCAGGTATCTGTAACCAAAACAACAACAACAATATTTTCAAGCAAGAATATTTCAAAATCAGCCACAACCTCAGCTTTTTTTTCAAAAGGCTTGTTTTCACATGCATGAACATTCTTGCATATGAAAACAAGACCAGAACACCTTACAACGGTTTCAAATGCCATTTAAATAACATCATCCAAACAAAACCAAATCACTTCATAAGTGCAAATTATGGTAGACAAAATCAAACAAACCGAAAATAAGACTATCTAAATTTAGTATGTGAAAAAAATGCCAGACCTTCTAATCTTCCTAGTTCAAAAGATCACCAAGAGCAGGTTGGCTCAAAAATTGCACAAGGACAACAACAATAGTAAACCACGCATTTCCAATATCATAACAAACAACAATTTCACGATATGTATATAAAGTATAAACTCAAACTCATAGCAGTTAACCAGAAATCGGGAATAGCCTTGATAATATCATTCCTCTTATCATAGACGGGCTTCCGTATCTCATTGTACTTCTGCTCTATTTTGGCTTTGGCTAAACATGATAAGATAAACATGAAATGACATATATTATAAACTAGTAAAAGGAAAAGCTGGACATAACCCCATAAAATTCAGCTCTTCCGACAAAGATAACCAGTACCACCAAAAATCGAGTCTTTTATTATCTCTCAAACGTCATAACCCCCTTTTTCTTCTTCCTCGTGGAGGAAAATTGAAACTTGAGAAGGAAATGAATTAGAAAGCATGAAGGGGGAGACCCATGTGGAATATGAAAAGCTCCAAATAAAAAATTGTCAATCATAAATACAGTCAAATCAAATTGGGGGCAAAGGGGGAAGCATTGAAAGAGGTAAAGAGACAACCTTTCTCCTTTCTTTGGTTCTATTCTTACCATCAAACTTCTCAGTGGAGTTTAGAGCCCATCACCTCAACTCAACTCAACGGCACAACCTACCAAGCCAAAGCCAATCATAGATAATAAACTAAAATACCAAGAGATGATGCGGCACTCCTGCAACAGATTTGAAACGTGGTCTTAGAAACGAGACAAAATTGAGATTGGGATGGGGAAAAATCAAGTGTGGGGAGGATAGGGTGGTATCTTTTTGGTGAGAAAGAGGGAGTTTGTTGGTGAGAACATCGAGGCTACGATAGACCTGCATGGAATTGGCGTTGATGAGTTCGACGGGGAAGTGAAAGGCCAGATCAACGACGAGTTTCAACTTTCCGGAAGCGATGGGAAAGAATGTGCGAGAGAATGAATGGGCATGAGAATGAAAAATTGAACACTCAATTTTCAATTTTAAATACAAATTAAAAAAAATTAAGAGGGGAGGGTACAAAAAGTAAAAAGACACTCAATTTAAGACTATTTTCGTAAAATTGATTTTGAACACTTGTTTTCTAAGACAGTTTTATGAAAACCGTCTTTGATTCTGATAAGTGCCATATTTTAGTCAAATTATTGTTTCAATGATGGCACTTATCTTTTGATTTCATTAACTTTGTCTATAAACTTGCCTTAAACCTAGTTTATTCGTATCTATTACTTAGATAAATGTTGTTTTTCATTTTTTGGAAGATTAATCCAATCACATTTTGTTTTTTGATAGGTTTTGAGGATATCCGAGGCTTTTGAACAAGCAAAGCAAGCAAGAGGAAGGGCTTAAAGATCAAAACTTGGAGGTGTTAATAGCAAAACAGGCCCACAATTCATCCAGGCCCAAAGCTTTCTTCAGGACTAAGTCTTTAACTCGCCCAGGCGAGCAACCATAGTTCATTTAGCTCGCCCAGGCGAGTTGCAAGTTCCAAGAAGAGAGAGTTTAACTCGCCTAGGCGAGCAAACAAAGGCAAATTCACTCGCCTGGGCGAGTGAAGCAGGCAGGAAGGAGAAAGCTATAAATAGGCCACGAATTTGGAGCATTCATCATCCAATTTTCATTTTCCTTTGCTTCTTAGCTTGTTTCTTAGGTTAAGTAGCTTAAATATTAGTAGTAGGGAGATTAGGGAAGTGAGAGAAGTGAGGATTAGTGTGGAGACTCTACCGGAAGAAGCGGTGATGAGGCCCTTCATCAAATCTTCCCTTAAGGAGGTGCTCTCTGCAATGGTTGACTAGCTTCTCTTAAAGATTGGATGTAATCTTCTTACCCCTATGTCATTCTTTTAATATTTATTTATGCATGAATCGCTTCTATTCCTTATTGGTAATTTCATTATGTTCTTAATGCTTGATTCTACTTGATCACTAGTTTCATGAATTTAAATCTTAAGTGAGACTGGAAAGTAATCTCAGGGTTTGAACTGAATGATTTTACTCATTACATTACGTTGCTAGGAATAGAGCATAACGTTTTGATTGCAAATAGCACGCGATTATGATTATAATGTTGGGATATTTACTTCATATGCGAGGATCGATATTCGGTAGATATCCTTAGGATTCTTGAATGCGAGGAATCGATTCGGGGTGAAATAATGTGTGCATCAATAAGGATAGAAAATGATTTATACATTGTAAAGTTAAATGAATACTAAGGGTATGAATGATGAAATGCAATCCCACTTTCTCATAAATATATTTCATTTTACTAGTTCCGTAATTTTTCGTTACTTTCGTAATCAAATGAAATTTCGCTCATCCTTATTGTACATAACTATTGAACTGTCAAATTATATTTGGATTAACTGAGTAGTTCAAGTCCCTGTGGATACGATGTTCATAAATTTTGTAACTTACAACGACAAATTGGTACGCTTGCCAAGAGTCTAACAAGTTTCTAGCGCCATTTCTGGGGACTTGAGTTGCTCACTCAGTTCTTTCAAATTTAATTTTCAGTTAAATATGATTTTTCTATGCTTTCGTTATTTTGATTTTGTATAAATTCTCTTTTATTTTATTTTATTTTCCCTAACCTCGGTACCTACGAGTTATTGCAAGTTTGTTCTTTTTCCTTTTTGAGGTAAATTTCTTGCAGATAAATTGTTATTTAAATTCAGAAATTACCGAGATCATAAAGGAAAAAACATAAAGGAAAAGAAAAAACAACCAAAGAGCCACTGAGTGAATCTTGTTCTATTTTTATTCTCCTTCACCAGTAAAGCCACCTGTAATTTATATTATGGCTGATAAAGGAGGGGGAGAAGAAAATAGATCACCAAGGAGGACTCTTGGTGACTATGCGTGTCAACAAGGACCAAATGTAAGGATTTTTATTTTCGGCGCTTAACCCCGCGCGATAGCGCGGGGATTCAGGTCAGAAAACCCTGCTAAGGGTGCGGCACCGGTGGCGCCAGGATTGGCGCTGATGGCGCCATATGTAATAGCTCGAATTCGTAAGCATATGTTTAAGCTTAGTTAAGCATGAATCTAAGTCTTTTGGGTTTAGGAATGTAACCAA
>PYAF01006187.1:110156-136794 GCA_007407185.1 Glycine tomentella | reverse complement strand
GGTATCTTACTTATCTCGAGGTTCTGATCATTTTCTCAGTTGGGTCAGAGGTGTTTAGATGAGCTATGGAGAAGATACGAAGCTCTCAAACTCGTTAATGGAGGTTCCCACTCTTTTTCCCTTCTTTTTCAGCCCAAATGGCCCTTTTATAGGCCTCTGCCGCGACTCCCACGCCTCAAGCGTGGACTCCCACGCCTCAGGCGTGGAACTTCAGAAAACTCATAAATCAGTTTATTTCATCTTTTTCTCAAGCCTTTCTCTTAGGGATTCTCAAGTATCACTATAAACCTTTATCTTAGGCTTAATCTAAGCTTAATTACATGCTTAAAATTCAAGATATTACAGTTGGTGTGCCATGAAAAATTGTCGTCTGTTGGTCCTATAGAATTATTATGTATCATTAGCAGAACACCTGATGGTGTCCTCAACCTACTTCGGTCCACCATCATTCCTACTCATGATGTGCTGTTGTATTACAACGGCAAGTGGAACATACCACGACGAGGCAATTTTCTGGGTTACTCTTTTACTGGAACAAATCCAATAAGATTTGAAATTCCTTTCAGATGCAACATAGAAACACTGAAGGATATAACCAAGAAAGTTGCTCCGCCAGGAGTTCCCCTTACGGAATTCATGAATCACAAGTTGTCAGACATTTGTTCTTCCGACAACCAGGTCACGCAAAGTATTCAGATATCTTGGTCGAATATGAAATAAAACAACTGAAAAACGATGAAGATCTACTTAAGGTGCTAGCAGAAGCTAATTACTGGAAGCGTTTCTGTCCAATAGAAATTTTAGCTACTTTTAGCAAACCGGCAATCGAACTACTGCAAGATGACATGTCTGCTGCACAAGATCTTCCAAATTATCAATAGTTTCATCATTTTCATGTTTCAATTGTTGTTGTTAGTACGTTCCGATGTGTTGCTTTGTAATGATCAGCTTATTGTGTTTGTGTTTGTAATTCCAACCCCTTGTCCCTTATGTTGTTTGATTAGGTTTCCATGATTGTGTTTCACTATGTAAGCGTATATGAAAATTCAAATAAGTGTTTCACAGGAAGTTTCATTTGTTTTCAAATGTTCATTACGAAATATAACAACATAAAGAAAACATTGACAACAACATGAACACATCATGAGGTAGATGGACGACTAGGACAATTTCGACGGTTATGATCGGGTAATCTGCATATCCCGCACCTAATGCGACTTTGACTACCTTCAACTTCATCCATCTCATTGCGTATTCTAGTTGACTTTGGACGACCCTTTGCACGCAACATAGACCTGTCAGGTATGACCACTGGAGCATCACTAGGTGGAATTGCTCGCTCATTACCAATTGGCTGCCATGGATATGAGTAAGCTTGTACCAGGTTTGTTATAAGGAATAGTCATCCACGTATTCTGCCGGTGACTGACGAACATGTTATGCGGCTGCTGCAGCATGAATACAAGGATACTTGAATGCCTTAAATTTTCCACACTGGCAGAACCGCTCGGGGAGGTTAACCGAGTACGATTTGTCATAACCATCGTTAACCTCAAACACAGATCGCTCAACATTATATGCACGAACATAATGAGCAGTGGCAGTGGTCTCATTCGCCTTCAACATAGCAACCACGTTTTTGCAATGAGCATAAGGCCCTTGCAATTCATTAAGAGCCGATTGGCCTCTGCAAACAAAATATTCCACCAGACGACTATATGTGTGCTTAACCAACACGGTTATTGGCATGTTCCTTGCACCTTTGAACATCCTGTTTACTGACTCGGCCAAATTTGTTGTCATATGTCCATACCTTCATCCCTCAACATCATATGCACGTGTCCACTTTTCCTTCGGGATGCTGTCAATCCAGTTTGCAACCTCAGGACTCACATCACGAAACCTTTCAAAGGCTATGACAAAATCAACAATAGAAGGCGTATAGCCTGCACAGAAATTAAATAACATTAACCAATTTGTTCTACATCAAAAATGAATAGATGAGTTTTTAACCATACCTAAATTCATAACCACTTTCTTCAAATTCTCATTTCTAAACTTTTGATTAAAATTGCTCGCAATATGATGGAGGCAAAACACGTGATAAGCATGCGGTGGTTGCCACCCGGGGTGCCTCTCAACTGCAGACAATATGCTTCGATGCCGATAAGAAATAAGACAAATATTTGTCTTCCGTGTCACATGGGTGCGAATGTTATCCAGAAACAATTCCCAAGCTTCCAACGTCTCACCTTCAACAATGGCAAATGCAAGTGGCAAACACTCATTGTTTCCATCCTGAGCTGTGGCAATCAACAATTTGCCCTTGTACTTGCCATATAGATGAGTGCCATCAATTTGAATAACCAGCTTACAGAAATTAAACGCCTCACAACATTGTCTGAAGGTCCAAAAAATGCGCTCAAACACGCGTTTTCCATGAACGATTCTATGAGCGACATAATAATTTCTTGTTTGAAGTTGATAAACAGAACCTGGTGAAAAGCGAAGCATATATTCACACCACCTCGGCAAAAATGCATATAACTCCTCCCAATCACCGTAGATAATCGCCATTGCTTTTTGCTTCGCATACCATGCCTTTCTATATGAAACCTTGTATCCATAGGAATGAGTTATCCTTTCCTGGACCAGTCCAATTGAACATGATGGATCATGCTTTATCATTCCTAATAATAATTTTTTTTTATCACGTTATCATTAATTATAACAAAATCAATACTTCTCATCATTATCATGTCATCCAAAAACTTACCTAGTACGAGTGAATCAATAACATTAGTATCAAGCTGTCTGTGGTCCTGAGAAATGTGATCATTTAAGCAATTGTGATCCCCGCCCCATTTGGTAACCACCCATCTTTCATCGTACGTTGGTTTGATTGCCCTAACCCTCCAAGGACAATTCTGTTCATGCGCACGACATCTCATGCTTAACTTTGTCGGCGTACTTTCAACCACGACAGCTTCCTCATGTTCCTTCATGAGTTTCCGCTTGATTGCCATTTGCACATCTTCTTTTGATGCAAATTCTTGTTTCACAAACAACTTGTTCCCTAATACCCATGGACCCTCAACTTAACCTGAACCAATGCCAAAATCTTGTTCACTCGGATAATCCCAATCAATGTAGGTGTAATGTGGGATTTCATCCCAAAAAGTAGTATTACCCTCACCTACATATGCAAATTCCCAAATTCATTACAATAAAATGCATACACAATAAACGAACATATATGTAACTAACTATTGTTTCGTAACGCACCTCGACTTTGTTGTGGTAAATGAGACTCCCCTGCATCCTCTTGTCGTTGGGTTTCAGGTTCTCTTACGACTAAGTAATGTTCTTGTATTTGAGTTGCGCTTCCACGATGATCCTCATCATCCTCCGAAGCACTAGCATTCTCGGCAAGAAGACGATCTTCCATTGCGATATTTTCATATCGTCATCATCAATATCGTCATCCATAACCCAGGTAGGGTCATTTTCATCTTCCATAGACAAATTAACATTTGAAACTGGAGCTGGAGCAGCACATGCTAATGCTCCACGAGAATAATTGAAATCAACTGACCTCCTTGGTAAAGCCACATCCTCTACTCCAGCCAAATCCACGTACAACTCTAAGAAATTTTTCCTTGACTGGTTGAAGAATTCTCCTATTACAAATTCTAGGTCTTCGTCGTCTATCACTTTGATACTGATATATTTATCATCGCACCATATCCTTGCACTGACCATAGCGATAGATTGATTGCCATTTAGCGCTAACTTTTGACGGATTTTTCCATGCAATTCGTCAATAGTTGGGTTGCGGTTGATACGTGTTCCCCTTTTCTCTCCTTCGAAAACAACACCACGTCGGCTCTCACTTCTGCTACCATTATAATACAAAACTATACGAACAAAATCACCATCTCCAGACATCATGTTATGTATCACCAACAACTACAAGATCACAAACGCTCATGCCTGTAACATAGAAAAATCTATAAGCATATTATCATAATTTATTTAAATTGGAACAAAAATCTATGTATTACATAGGTCCTTAATGAAAAAGTAGGTCATAACCTACGTAACTAGATAATTCAAACCTAGGCCACCAACTAATTTTACCCTAAACCCTAGACCTAGGTCACCAACCAACGTAAATAACTAATCAAAACACCTAGGCCACCAATTAATTGTACCCTAAACCCTAAACCTAGGTCATAACCAATGTAAATAACTAATGAAAACCTAGGCCACCAACTAATTGTACCCTAAACCTTAAACCCTAAACCAAGGTCATACCCAATGTAAATAACTAATGAAAACCTAGGCCACCAACTAATTTTACCCTAAACCCTAAAACCTAGGTCATAACCAACGTAGTCAATGTAATTAAAAGTAAAAAGTGATAATCAAACACAAGTCATAATCTAAAAACTAACAAGTAACCTAGGTCACCCACTAATTGTACCATAAACCCTATGAGACTAAGTAATAATGTAACAAGTAACAACTAAACAAAGTCACTAACTAATAATCTAAGTGGAGCAAATTCAAATCTAGCATGTAACCTAGCATGACTTACTTGATTGAAAGAGACTCCTTGCACGAACCTTCGAATTCAAATCCCTCTCCTTACATGAACCTTCGAATTCAAATCCAGTCTCTATATAGGCAGAGAAGAAAATTTACAGAGAGATTCAAATGTAGCAAGTATGGGACAAAGCAAATGGAGTAACTATGGGACGAAGGAGGGGGGTATTTAAAATGGAGGTGCAGGGGTGTAGGGTCACGGTCACGTCCCTGTGTGGTGTGAAAGGAGCTGAGTCACGTCCACACAGGACGTGAATGGTGAGTAGTCGCGCCAGCACCAGACGTGAATGGTGGAGTTATCGTGCCCTGTGGTGACGTGATTAAACACGTCCTGCGTGCACATGTTCAAACACGTCCTATGTCTACGTGAATGAGTGCCATATTTCCGTAAATACTTTTGAAAATGCTATATTTTCGTAATTTTTTATTTAAACTATAATATTTTAATTTATTTGCCGTGGGGCTTGACACAAAGTTTCCATCAAAGCACGTGGACCTAAGCATGAAGGAGTGCTTTGTATTATTGGTTTTACGATTGAGTGCTACACTTGTCCCTTTTTTTATTTTTTTTTCTTCTTTTCTACCTTGAAAAGAAACCAATCCTTCAGTGAAACCACTCATCACACTGACGTTGTTACTGTTCCCTTTTTTTTCTTGCTTTCTTTTCCATTTCTCAAGCACAAACACCAATGCCAAAAACCAAAACCTCCTTGCCTCCTTCTCTATCTTTCTCTTTGCTTCAAACAGCAAGTTGTAGTGTGCATGCTACCAAGTCCTACCCTTTGCTAACAAGTAGTAGTGGGAACCCGACTTCTCACCAACTTTTTTTTTAAGTTTATATTATAAAATAAAATAAATTAAAGTATTTGTTTCAATGGAAAGTCAGGAATTGACAATCAGACTCCGTACAATTTTTTTTTAATTATATTTTTTAAAAGAATATTTTAAATTTTTTGAAAAAAAATTAAAAAAATATTTTATTAGTTTAATAATTTTTAGTTGTATTGAAAAATAAAGTTGATTAAAAAATAAAGTAGATATATAATTATTGTATCTCAGTTATATTATACGATGAAATTAAAACATTAAAACAACAAAAAATATTAAAAATTACATAGATAAACATAATAATGGAAACCTAATAAAATAACGGAACGCACAAACAATAACAATTAGAGAGATAAACACAACAAACAAAACATTAAAAAACGAAAATAACAAAATGTACTAAGAATAACAATTGAAACATCAAAATGAGGAAACTAATCATAATTTGAAAGATGTTGTGCAGTGGACATGTTTTCTTCCAGTAGTT
The DNA here is from genome assembly GCA_007407185.1 of Glycine tomentella. Lineage (NCBI taxonomy): Eukaryota > Viridiplantae > Streptophyta > Magnoliopsida > Fabales > Fabaceae > Glycine > Glycine tomentella. The sequence continues at coordinate 130,871 of PYAF01006187.1, read as the reverse complement.
GGATTATTGGTTTGTTAAAAATAGCTAAAATTTCTATTGGAAAGAAACGCTTCCAGTAATTGGATTCTTCTAACACCTTTAATACGTCCTCATCATTTTTCAGTTGTATCATTTCATATTCGATTAATTTTTCTGAATATTTTGCATGGCCTGGTTGTCGGAAGAACAATTGTCTGACCACCTGTGATTCGTGAATTCCATAAGGGGAAACTCCTAGGGGTGCAACTTGCTTGATTATATCTTTGAGTGTTTCGATGTTGCATCAGGAAGGAATTTGAAATCTTATTGAATTTGTTCCGGTAAAGGAGTAACCCAAAAAATTGCCTTGTCATGGTATCTTCCACTTGTCGTTGTAATACAACATTGCATCATCAATAGGAGTGATGGTGGATCAAAGTAGGTTGAGTATACCATCGGGTGTTCTGCTGATGATACATAATAATTCTATAGGACCAACACATGGGTGTTTTTCATGGCATATTAACATTGTGCAAACATCATCATCATTTTTCAATTGAAGAGAATGAAAAAAATATTACTGACCTGCATTGATGGATGGTTGTCGATAGTAGATTTCATGCACAGATTGGTCATTGGTTAGCTGAAGGGTGTTGTGCATTCTACACTTTAGTGTTTGCAAAGAACACTCAGTAGAAACTCTAATTGGTATTGGAGTAGGACATTGAAAATAAACACCAGTTTTGTTGTGTATGATTGATCCATTCGGAAAAATGAATGTTAATATCGAGTTAGCAATGGTTTGAGTGCTTGTTTCTCCCAAGAATGCCATAATATGGAGATTGAATTTTGTTTGTGAACGTATATTGTGTCGAAGTGTGTGGCTGTATTGAGGGAGTTTACATATTTATAGACAACTGAATATTTGCCACGTTGATGTTATCGAATTATGATAAGGTTAGAATTGTGTATTTGGTAGAGGTTTATTTGGTATCCAATGTTGATTGAGACATGTCATTATTCCAACTTTTGCTTTTATTGATATAGTGCATAGTGTTGTCATATTTTAAGGGTTGAGAACATGTTTTTTTTTTTGTTTTTTTGCCATTTGTTTGAGGGCGTTGTTGATGAAACTGTTAGACGATATATTTTTTTTAGGATTGTTTGACGTGAAAACCATGAAAAAAATTCGAAGACATTTTTTTAATGTATTGGAGAAATTTATTTAAAATTTCCTAACATTACCACTTAAACAATTTTTTAAGGGTCGAAAACATAGTCAAACGTTATAATTTTTACATAAATATTTATTAAATTTAATACAACTAAACCATCCACCCATGTGTGGCCTAGGTGCATGAATAGGCTTAGGAAATGGTGGAATAGGTCGGCGACAACGTCCTATCCTCGACCCTCTCTCGCACCACGCCCAATGTCAATAGACAATTGTGCCTCCTCCGGAAGCTGGGTCAGGGGTGCCTCTAGACCTGGCTCCTCCACTCGAGCGATCTCTCTGAAAACTGCAATCAGGCAACCTATTTCCTCATGTACATATTCCAAAGTGTGGTGCGGAAATTGCTCAGGCGTGGTCACAAAATATAAATTCTCCAGACCATCAATCTATAACTCACAATAGATATACATAAAGAAAAATATTTAATAATAGTAAAAGAATGATTTTGAATAAATAACTTATGCAACGTCCAAATTTGGCAGCCCGCTTCGTGACATATTTAATAATAGATGTACTCATGGTTGGGTGACATAAGACCATGTATTTCAGAAGGCACTTCAACATGTTGAACTCTCCTATTCCATCTCTCTATAAATTTCCTTAGCCTACGAGCCCAATTTTCTTGGGGTTTACCTTGAAGGGTATAATTATGAGCACCTTTCAATTTTCCAGGCCTGTGAGGTATGGGTTGATCCCGCCTAAATTATCTCATGCATATATCAGGCTGCACAACTTAGCAATGTGAAAACAAATAACAGGTGTCCTAGCCATCCACAAATGCTTTGTCTCAGAAGATGCACCCAAGAAATCGTAATCTCGATAAGGTTTCCAAACCACCTACACAATTAAAACATATATAGGAGTCAATTGCATATTCACATCGATTTTAAATAAACATATTTGATTCAAAAAACGTACCTCATCTCTACATAAGGTGTTTAGTCTGTCTCGATACCAATTAAGTGAGTTCATTCTGAAGCGACCTAGAGCATTAAATCTAATTTCCAGATTCAACATTATATTATTAATTGCAGTACACATAAATACATGGTGATTCAATTAATAGTACATAAACATACCGGTGTTCGAAGTGGCGATCCAGGTCATACAAATTAGGCAAAGGGAGAGTAATGGGTGGAAATCTCAGTCACGCCTAAATCTGAAGCAAAATAGTGCAACCACCAATGTCTTTTCTCTCTGGGTCTGTACAATCGCACAACTGTCTAAACAAGTTTGCCAGAACTGCAGACCCCCAACTATATGAACCAATATCAGCAAAATCACCCACAAGTAAGGCAATGTAGCGACATCCTACTACGCTCCCCCCCGATCTATCGCAACAGACCCAAGATCCTAACATACGTGCAATGTGAGCCTTGGTGAAGTATATCACATTCTAAGGATTACCAGCAACTGTTACGGATTTTCACCACGGCAAGCGTACCGTTCTATCGTTGTAAGTTTCGAATTTATAAAAGATCATCTCCACAGGGACTTGAGCTTACTCAGTTAATCCAACTAAAATTAAACAGTTGTATAGATATGTACAAGTAGGTCGAACGATATTTCATTTGTTGATGCAAGTAAAATAAACTAACTAAACTTAACGAAAATGAAAATATATTTATGAGAAAGCGGGATTGGATTTCATCATTCTTAACGTTCTATTGATGATGCATCCAAGTTCTAAGGATATTTTACTGAATATCGATTCCTCGCATACTTAAGTAAATTACGCCAGCGTTAAGAACTATAATCACGTGCTTTTATGCAATCGAAACATTATGCCCTATTCCTAGCAACGTAACGTAACGAGTAATTTCATTCAGTTCAAACCCTAAGATTACTTTCCAGTCTCACTTCGGATTTAAGTTCGTGATACTAGTGATCAAGTAGGATTAAGCATTAAGCGCAGAATGAAACTACCAATAAGAAATAGAACGATTCATGCATGAATACTAAAAGAAGTATAGGGTTAAGAAGATTACATCCAACCTCTAAGAAGCTAGCCAAGCATGGAGAGAACCTCTTCTCGGAAAGAGTTGCTGAACGTTCCCATCCTCGCTTCTCTCCGGCAGAGTTTCCACGCTAATCCTCACTTCTCTCACTTTCTTAACCTACTTAATACTAATATTTAAGAGCCTAACACCTAAGAACAAACCTAAGGAAGAAAAGGGAGGAAAAACCTCCAAAATGGCATGCCAAAGCTCTCCAAACCGTCGCCTATTTATAGATTTTGGGCACCAGCATGCTTCACTCGCCTAGGCCACCAAATCCTTCATAAATGGGGCGCCTGGGTGAGCTAATGGCTGTTCCTGGGGACTTGTGCTCGCCAAGCCTGGTGAAATAAGCATGTGTCGCCCAGGTGAGTTAAAGCTTTGTCATGAAGGAATTGTTGGGCCTTGATGCTTGTTGGGCTTCGTTTGCTGTTTGAGGCTTCTTCCTTTGCTTAGTTTACTCCATGCTCCTAGTTTCGCAAGCTTGGTTCTTTCATAACCTTCAGACCTAGCAAAACTGAACCAATTAATTGGGCGAAATCTTTTCGAAACATGAAAGCATGACTTACCTTTACATAATCATCATTTGACTAGGTTTCTAGGGTTATCTTGTGACTAAATCAATTAAAATAACGGATAAGTGCCATATTTAAATCCTATTTTCACTAAAATGTGGCACTTATCAGCAACTGCACCCCATGTAGGATACACTTTGTCAAAATATGATAGCTTCAAATTGCCAAAGGTAAACTCAGTGACCGCACCAGGCCCATTACCAAAAACTTGATTACACAATTCCGGTCAATCCGTGTAAGTCTGTCCGGTAACGACTTGCCCATCAGTAGTCAATCCTAGTATTCTTGTGATATCTTGCAATGTAATTGTCATCTCTCCTTGCAGTATATGGAAAGTATGTGTCTCTGGCCTCCACCTCTCAACCATATAGCACTGATAAGGGCAACATCTCTCTGTTTTTCTTCGTTCCAAATAGCCTGTGAAATATGGGTGTGTTGTCTGCGCCTCCTAAGTATATCCCATCTATATGGTCCGGGAAGAACATGTGTTGTGGGATCAGTAGGCTCAGGCTCATGGTCAGATGCATAACGAGGTGACTCAGATGACGATGGCTCGACCATAATAATATGCTACACATTTTATAATCATATTATCACAATTTATTTAATTTCAAATAAATATTATTTTTAAAAATTGATTATGTATGTCTTAGGTAGGTCCTTAATCATAACCTAGGTCACTAACTAATAATATCTCAAGCCAATAAACATGTTATAACTCACTAACTATATCACTAAAGTATTTTTTAAGTTACTATTTATAATATAAGTCACTAACAATTTCTCGATCAATAACAATTTTCTAAGACAATAATTTAAAAAGCAGATATTCGAGCACTTACTTAACTGGCAGAGCTTCACTGTGCAAAGCCTTGAATTCAAACAGAAAACTAGAGAGAAGTCAGAGCAAAGTACTAGAGAGAAGGTAGAAGTTAAAAAGTGAAGTCAAATAGTGAATTTGCGGTATATATAGGGGTGCAAAGTGGCGCCTTTATGGGGCGTGACTCAGCATCTATGGCCCCTGTGTGAGGCGTGACTTGTGGCGCCCACCTGGGGCACGACTGAGTGCTATACATTCGTAAATTGGTTCAAAATGATTATATTTTCATAATTTTTTTAAAATAACAATATTTAAATTTTTTTGCCTAATATTTACATTTAGGGAAAGAAGCCGAACTTGCCGCCATACAACAGGAACTTTAGACATACAGAACCCACAATGGAAAATACCAATAAAAACTACCATTAAATAAAAAGTGAAAGGTTGATGGGTTCATTATAGAGATTCACCATACTTGAAGTTCATCTTGGCCCCATGCATACTTCTTTTTCTTTTACCAAATTTTGCAAATAAGTCACTGCTTTCCGTAGCTCAGAAATTTCAGCCTGTATTAAGAACATAGATAAGTTATAGTACCAAATTTTTTTAAAAAAATTATAAATTAAAATGTAGTCATTGATATTTCTGTCTTATTTATCAGTAATATTTATAACTTACCATATTACTGAAAAGAAAAAAAAAACATTGAATTGATTGATTCAAAGGCTCTTTTGTAAGTGGGGAGGAGGGGAAGTTTTACCATATTGAGTTGTTGTAATTCTCGCCAAGCAATAAAGTAGTGTTTTGTTCCCTAGCTATTCTCACCTCTAGTCTGCCATACCTTCTTGGTTTGGTAATTTTCTTCCACCCCACCATATGAAGGCCTTTCCCATTACCATCCTTCCAAATATGGGTTTTAATCGACCTGTCAACAAAGTCACAACGCATGATAAATATGTTTCGTATGTTTAAAGTATTTTCGGAAATGAGAGACAATTATAAAAAAAAAAACTTTCCTTCTTTATGAGAATCTTGGATTCCAACCTCCTATCTAGGAAAAGTTTTGGTATGTTTGCAAGAACTGCAGCTGCAACTCCTCAACCACAACCAGACCCCATAATCACAACATCACATTTGACCTTGTATAGGTTCTGCCTTTTATCTTCAGTGACTTCAAGGCCGTTTTCGTGAGGGATTGGATCAAAGTAGAATATGAAAAATAATAGCAATACCTACAATAACCAAGAGGGGGGGTTGAATTGGTTTGATCTTAGTATATAAAAATTTTGTTGATAAAATCAGAGTGAAAGGATCTTCATCACTTTTAAACCAAGAATACTTTTAATCAATCAAATCACTCAGCCTAAGAAACCAATAGCTCAAAACAAAACTTGTTGAGTAATGATAATGATGCTAAGAACAAAATGAATAAGATATCTGATAAAGATGAAGGAATAGAAAAGCAACTCAAGAATTTATACTGGTTAACTTCTCAAAAGAAGCTACATCCAGTTTCTTCTAATCAACACTAGATTAGAGTTCCACTATTATAAATTCCTGTTCTTACAAGCTTTACATCAAACTCTCTTTATCAACACTAGATAAAGGATAGAAATCTAAAACCCTATTAGACTTCTAGAGAGCAAGAACCAGAGAACACTACTCTGTTCTTCCCTAGAGAACACTACTCTAGCCCAAGCTTCAAAGAACCCTTTTACAATAGCATCAAATAACAAATAATACAAAAACAAATTTACAACCAAATATAATGGAGAGAAACAACCTGATGATCCAATGATTATGAATGCATATGAGTTACCAATTAGAGTTGAATGCAGAAAAATAATTTCAGAACATGCTCTCCATCATTTCTTTGAAATCTCTTGCCCAAGAAATCATTCAATACCTATGAAGATTAAAGAGTGGGACAAGAGCTTTGTTAACCTAGAAAATCACTTTCAAATTCTTAGAAGGCTTGTGTATATTCAGAAAATTCGAAGTGTTCAAGTTAAGTTTCAAGCCAAGCCTCCTTTCTATTTATAACAACTTTTTGTAACAACCTGTAATCGATTACACGCGCCAAATAATCGATTAAAATGGCTTATGTAATTGATTAAATTGTCACTTAATCGATTAAAGTGTTCAAGGCTTCATTCTGGGTTTCACAATGAACAAAATGATCGATTAACTTGAGCTGTAATCGATTAAAACAGAAAAGTTTTATTTCAGAAAAAGGTAATCGATTAAAGCAGTGAAGTAAGCTTTTTCAAATAGCTTATGTAATCGATTAAAACAGTGAAATTATATTTTTCCAAAAACATTACTCAATTAAATCCTTTTTCAAATAGTGAGTAGCTTTGATATTTTAATGAAAACATTTAAGCATGTTAATGATTATGTGCGTGCAATGCAAGGATCAAAAGATTGCCTTCTCCTACACTTCATTTGAATTACAATCTTCAAGGCATGTGAAAAGCTCAAAACATTCTTCTAAGCCATAGGCTTCATTCTTCTTGTTGCTCCCCCTATATCCAACAATCTCCCCTTTTTTGGTTTTGAACATGCCAAATATTTGATTGACCATGTGTTTGATTTTTGAAGTACTTTGAGGGATGAGAACAGAAGTTTTGAACTTTATCAACCTGAAAACAAATCAGTCTCTTTGCAAGGAACAAGTGTTAAGAGATATGCTTGCATAAACATTAATCATTAACTTTCATTAGTTGATTCCTTAGACTTGGTTTGCTCCCCCTTACTTAGATAAAATTTATCAGTTTTTAATTTGTGAAAAACACAGCTGAAAACAGAGCATAACAGAGAGCAAAATAGAGTATGCTTGCTTTTTAAATATCAATCAATATTTCTCCCCCTATTTGACTTATCAAAGAAAAAAAGATAGCACAACAAATAATGAGAAAAAGAAAATAAAAACTTCATTAATTAAAAGAGGAAGACAATACATTGATTAGAGAAAAGAAAAAAAATAGAGTAAGGGAATAAGAGGAAATACAAGAAACCTAAGCTAGTGTATCAAAATCATCAAGGACAAGCCTAGCTTGTATGTTCTTTAGCTTAGATTTCATCTCATCCAGAGATGAATTAGTCTTAGCCCTGTGCTCATGATGTAGGGACAATAAGGCATCCATCTTTTGAATCTTAAGAGATTCAAATGGACTGTAAGATGGTTGAGTAGGGCCTTCATCTTCAGTCTCTTCATCATTTTCTTCTTCATTTCCAGTAGCAGGGATTTGTTGGCCAGCCATTTGCCAACCATGAGGGGTTTTGACCATCCCTAGGTTGGTGAGATGTTTCTCTTTGATAAGGCTATTGTTGGAGTTGGTGTTGTCAACAACCTCATTAGAGACATCTATATTAAAGTAATCAATAAACCTGGAAACAAGAACAACATATGGAAAAGGGTAATTCATCAACCTCTTGGATTTAAGCATAATCTCCTCAAGAATAAGAATCCAATTTATCTGAATGGAATTCTTCATGCCATACATAATTTGTATGTCATCATCGGTGGCTTGGGAATGGTTTGTGGATCTTGAGGTCAAGATATAGGTGATTATGTAGTGGAGAAGTCTGTCCTCATGGGACATTGGGCCAGTGCTTAGCCTAAGCTTCAACCTCATTTGGGAATCAAGAAGCATCCCCCTATAGGTTTCCACCCTATTATATCCCCCAGCCTCTTCTTCAAATTTCTTTTCACCTTCAAAGGAAATTCCAGCCACAGCTTCCCAGACCTCAAGAGTAATTTTCATGGCTACTCCATTAACTTGGGACAGAAGTGTTCCATCCATAGAGGCCTTAGCACAGGTGTAGAACACCTTCACTAATTTAGGGTAAAAGGTACCCTTCATCTCAACAAACTTTCTCAATCCCTGGGTTTCAATCAAGGCAGGGAATTGAAAACCCTCTCTAATGAACCAGTCAAGGTCAAGGTGTTTGGGAGGACAAATAAGTTTGGTGGCATTGAACTGAAGGTATGTCATTTTGTCTCTCCCAGCAGGAAACCAATGATCTAACCTATTGACAGCAGGGTACGAGGTTTCAGCACTCTTTCTCTTAGAGGATTTGGTTCTCTTAGGGGCAGACATATTGAACATGGGAGGAGAGGCTACAGGACAAGGTTTCTGGGCTCAGAGGAAGAAAGAGAAACATAGTAGTGCTTAGATGGTGTGATTTCTCCTTTGAACATAGGCTTTATTTATAGAAGAATTTGGGCTCCAAAGTTAAAATTTGAAATGAGTAATAGTTATTTTCGAATTAATCCATTAACATTAAAGCACAAAAGATTTAAATTGAATTAGGTGGCAATTGGGCAGTTACAATTTCCAAGAAAATCTTGCAGATTCTACAGTAACTCCATGAATAATCGATTATATGCTTCTGTAATCGATTAATTCATAAGCAAAATGAGTTTCTGCAGAAGTTGTAATCGATTAATTCGTCAAGTAATCGATTATTTCAGTGAAATTCAGATGAAGAAGATGAAGTGTAATCGATTATTTCTCTTATGTAATCGATTATTACAGAGAGAATTTAAATTTCAAGCAATTTTTCAAACAATTTAATTGATTACCATTCACTGTAATCGATTATTCCGGTGAATTGAATTTTTAAAAAAAGAGTTTTTAAGCTATGTAGTTGATTAATTCGATGGCTTAATCAATTATTCCAGAGAAAATCATTTCTGATAATATTTCATATGAAGAATAATCGATTATCCTAGTTATGTAATCGATTACATAAGTACAAAATTCATTCTAAGCCATGTTTCAAGTTCATTTAATCGATTAATACGAGCCTTAATCGATTATTCTAGTGGCAATATTAGATTCAACAGTATTTATGCAACATATTTTGAATTTTATAAGCATGTTAGGAATTTCCCACGGCAAGTGTACCGTTTTATCGTCGTAAGTTTCGAATTTATAAGGTCATCTCCACAGGGACTTGAGCTTACTCAGTTAATCCAAATAGAATTAAACAGTTCAATAGTTATGTACAAGTAGGTCGAACGAATTTTCATTTAGGTGATGCAAGTAAAGTAAAATAACTAAACTTAACGAAAAATGAAAATATTTATGAGAAAGTGGGATTGGATTTCATCATTCTTAACATTCTATATTCAATTAATATTTACCACGCATAAATCATCGTCTATTCTTATTGATGCACACTAAGTTACCTTGAATCGGTCCCTCGCATTCAAGTTCTAAGGATATTTTACCTCATATCGATCCCTCACATATTTAAGTAAATACCCCAACGTTAAGAACTATAATCACGTGCTTTTATGCAATCAAAACGTTATGCCCTATTCCTAGCAACGTAACGTAATGAGTAAATTCATTCAGTTCCAACCCTAAGATTACTTTCCAGTCTCACTTAGGATTTAAGTTCGTGATACTAGTGATAAAGTAGGATCAAGCATTAAACGCAGAATGAAACTACCAATAAGAAATAGAATGATTCATGCATGAATATTAAAGGAAGTATAAGGTTAAGAAGATTACATCCAACCTCTAAGAAGCTAACCAAGCATGGAGAGAACCTCCTCTCGGAAAGAGTTACTGAACGTTCCCATCCTCGCTTCTCTCCGGCAGAGTTTCCACGCTAATCCTCACTTCTCTCACTTTCTTAACCTACTTAATACCTACTTAATACTAATATTTAAGCACCTAAAACCTAAGAACTATCCTAAAGCAAGTAAGGGAGGAAGAACCTCCAAAATTGCATGCCTTTGCCTTCCAATTCGTGGCCTATTTATACAAATCCACCATCAGCCTGCTTCACTCGCCCAGGCGCCCAATTTTGCCTATAAGAGCTCGCCTGGGCGAGCTAATCTGATCTCCTAGTGACTTGAAGCTGGCCTGGGCGACCAAAATGCACATGGGAGGATGTCTTGGGAGAGCTTGAAGCTTAATCGTGAAGAAAGCTTTGGGCTTTGTGGTTTCTGGGCCTGATTTGCTTGTGGAACTTCCCAAGCTTGATAAGTACACCTTCCTTGCTTGCTTTGATCTTCCGGAAGCCTCGGAAATCCACGGAATCTATCAGATATACAACATGATTTGGATTAATCTTTTGAAACACTTTAAACACAAGTATAAGGTGCTAATTAACTAGGTTTAGGGAAATTTATAAGCTAAAATGAAAGAAATCAAAAGACAAGTGCCAATATTTTAAACACAAAGTTAACTGAAATATGGCACTTATCAAAGCACATGTGATGATTGAACAAGTATGAAGTTATTTCCAATGAATAAACACAAGGAAAACATGCTAGCAAATGTTAGATTCATCAAGGATACCTAGCATATTTCTAAGTGTATAGAATTGTTAGGATTTTTTCAGCAAGCGCACCGTGTTTTCGTTGCAAGTTACAAAATTTATAAAGTTCGTCTCCACAGGGATTTGAGTTTACTTTGGCTAGTTTAAATCTTTACCAGTTTAGTAGTCTATGTATAGATGATTAAAACGAAGGTTCATTTGTGTGATTTTGTATCGTAAAATAAAGATAAAATTACAGAAGTAAATAAACGAGTTCAAGGCAAGGAAAACGTAGGATTGGATTTCGTCTTTCGTATCCCTTCGATTAATTTTACCTATGCATTATTTTTCTATTCTTATCGACGCACACGTTTAAGTAACCTTAATTCGATTCCTCGCAATTAAAGTTCTAAGGATATTTTACTAAAAATCGATTCCTCGTGTATTCAATTAAATACCCTAGCATTAAGATTCTATTCACGTGTTTAATGCAATCAAAACATTAAGCCCTATTCCTAGCAACGCAACGTGATGAGTGAAATTATTCGGTTCAAAACCCTAAATTTACTTTCCAGTCGCCTTTAGGGTTTAAATTCATGAAACTAACGATCACTTAGCGTCAAGCATTAAGCATAGAACAAAAGTCACCAATAAGAAAATAGGATAATGCATAGAAATTAAAAGAGCACGGAGATAAGAAGAGTATGTCCAATTGCTGAATTTGTTGAGGAAGTTGGCCTATTTGCTTTGTTAAGGCCTCCAATTGCTGAGTCAAGAGCTTGTTTTGAGCTAAGATGACATTTTGAGTGTCAAGCTCTAGTACAGCTTTCCTCTGAATTGGTGATCTATCATGGTGAGATTGATAGTCACTCGCTGCTATGGACTCAATGATCACTATGGCTTCTTCGGGGCTTTTAGACATCATGGTTCCTCCAGCTGAAGCGTCAAGGATCATCATGGTCTGGGGCATCAAACCACTATAAAAGATGTGTAATTGTGCGGCGTCATCAAAATTGTGGTCGGGCATCTCCTTAGTAGTGACTTGAATCTTTCCCATGTGTCACATAATGGTTCATCTGCACCTTGAGAGAAAGTGGCAATAGCTAACTTTGAACTTATGAATCTTGATGGAGGGAAGAATCTGGCGATGAATTTTTCCTCCAAATCGTCCCATGTGCTTAGACTTTTGTTTGGTTGTGATTGAAGCCATGTTTTAGCTTTACCTTTCAAAGAAAAAGGAAAAGCTCTGAGGTAAACAGCTTCAGCATCTTCGTTCGATGCTCCCATTGTACTACATAGCTCCATGAAGGTGGACAAATGCGTGTAAGGATCTTCATGGTCTAGCCCAGCAAATGGATGTGAGCCAATGAGGCTGAGTAATGCTGGCTTCAGCTCTACAACCTTGTTGTTGAAAGGAGGGATGACTATGCTGTTGTACTGCTTGGGACCTTGTTGATAGGCATAGTCACCAAGAGTCTTTCTTACTAGTCTATCTTCTTCTCCACCACGATCAACCATGTTGTCTTTTACCACTGGTTTTTTGGGAGATGGAGGATCAATAGACACAGTTTCCTCGGAATGCTTGTTGGATTCTTGCTTCTTTTTCTTTCGATTCTTCCTTTCTGTTTTAGAGATTTCTGGATCAAACTGAGGTTTATCTGTAGAAGACTTGCCTCGCATAAAGTGAAAGGCCAAAAGAACTACAAGATTCTGTAAGCACCGAGATTTAATAATAAGAAAATTTATATACAAAACAAGAAAATAAAGAACAAGAAAAAATTCTACTAAACTGAAATTTAAACAACTAAGTAAACGAATCAAATCCCCGGCAACGGCGCCAGAAACTTGTTAGGATTTTTACGGCAAGCGCACCGTGTGATCGTTGCAAGTTACAAAATTTATAAAGTTCGTCTCCACAGGGATTTGAGTTTACTTTGGCTAGTTTAAATCTTGTTTAGTAGTCTATGTACAGATGATTAAAACGAAGGTTCATTTGTGTGATTTTGTATCGTAAAATAAAGATAAAATTACGGAAGTAAATAAACGAGTTCAAGTCAAGGAAAGCGTAGGATTGGATTTTATCTTTCTTATCCCTTCGATTAATTTTACCTATGCATTATTTTTCTATTCTTATTGACGCACACATTTAAGTAACCTTAATTCGATTCCTCGTAATTAAAGTTCTAAGGATATTTTACTAAAAACCGATTCCTCACGTATTCAATTAAATACCCTAGCATTAAGATTCTATTCACGTGTTTAATGCGATCAAAACGTTAAGCCCTATTCCTAGCAACGCAACGTGATGAGTGAAATTATTTGGTTCAAAACCCTAAATTTACTTTCCAGTCACCTTTAGCGTTTAAATTCATGAAACTAACGATCACTTAGCGTCAAGCATTAAGCATTGAAAAAAGTCACCAATAAGAAAATAGGATAATGCATAGAAATTAAAAGAGCATCGAGATAAGAAGAGTACGTCCAATCCTAGAGAAGCTTAAGCGAGCATCGGAAGAACTTCCTCAAGAGAATCACTGAAGTAGCTTGTCATCGATCCTCTTTTCGGCAGAATCTCCACAACAAAACTTACTTTCCTCCCTTCCCTAACCTTCTACCCTCAACTATGAAGAACCTAAGCCTAAGGATATGAACAAGGAGCTGAAATTGGTGCAAAAACTCATGCCTTGCTTCAACAATTTGTGGGGTATTTATAGGTGGTGGTCCTGTCTGCTTCCACTCGCCCAGGCGGCCAATTCTTTCATGTTTTACTCGCCTGGGCGAGCTTAAGTTATCTTCTTGGGAAATGCTGCTCGCCTGGGCGACCAATTTTGCCTTAGGGAGCTCACCTGGGCGAGCTTAAAGCTTAATGCTGAAGATTCTTTTGGGCTTTGATGGTATTGGGCCTGGATTGCTTTCTGAAACTTCCACTTTTACTTTGCTCACCCCTTTTTCTTGGATTTTATATGCTTGACATTTCCGGAATCTTCGAACCTATCAAAACACATCATTAATTTGGACGAATCTTCTCCTAACATAAAATCATAACTTAACTTCCTACAACTACCATTTAACTAGGTTTCTAGGGTTAATTTGTAGATAAAGTTAATCAAAGCAATCGGATAAGTGCCATTTTATAAATCAAATTTTACTAAAATGTGGCACTTATCAAGAATCTATCTCTAGCCAAAGGTTTAGTGAAAATATCAACTAATTGATGATGAGTATCAATGAATTCAATTTTGATGTTACCTTTTTGGATGTGATTTCTAAGGAAGTGATATCTTATTTCAATGTGTTTGGTCCTTGAGTGCATTATTGGATTCTTGGAAATGTTGATGGCACTTGTGTTGTCACATAACAGAGGAATTTCTTTTAATTCTACACCAAAATATTGCAATTGTTGTTTTAACCAAAGATTTTGAGCACATCAACTTCTAGCAGAGATATACTCAGCTTCAGCTGTTGATAAAGCAACACTAGGTTGCTTCTTGCAATGCCAAGATATTAGAGAGCTTCCTAGTAGGTGACAATTTCCACTAGTGCTTTTCCTATCCAATTTGCACCCTGCAAAGTCAGAATTTAAGTATCCTACCAAATTAAGTGATGCACCTTTAGGAGACCAAAGACCAACTTTTGGTGTTGATTTGAGATATTTGAGGATCCTTTTGACTACAGTGAGGTGTGATTCTTTGGGATTTGCTTGATATCTTGCACACAAGCACACACTCAACATAATATCTGGTCTACTAGCTGTCAAATACAACAAGGATCCAATCATTCCTCTAAATCTTGACTCATCAACTTTCTTTCCTTTTTCATCTGAATCAAGATAAGTTGATGTTGCCATTAGGGTTGCAGCATCTTTGCTTTTATCCATTTCAAACTTTTTTATCACTTCAAGGCAATACTTGGTCTAATTTAGAAATGTCTCATTCTTCATTTTCTTCACTTGAAGTCCAAGAAAGAATGTTAATTCCCCCATCATTGACATCTCAAACTCATTCTGCATAAAGAGAGAAAATTCTTTGCACAACAATTGATTAGTTGAACCAAAAATTATATGATCAACATACACTTGAATTAATAAGATATCATTCCTTTGCCTTTTGATGAATACGGTTTTATCAACTTGTCCTCTTGTGAAAGATTTTTCAAGTAGAAATTTGCTTAATCTCTCATACCAAGACCTTGGAGCTTGTTTTAAACCATAAAGAGATTTCTTACGTTTGAAAACATGGTTTGGATATTTAAAATCAACAAAAACAGGAGGTTGTTCCACATAGATTTCTTCCTTAATATATCCATTTAAGAAAGTACTTTTAACATCCATTTGAAAAAGTTAAAAATCCATTAAACATGCATATGCAAGTAATAACCTAATGGCTTCCAATCTTGCAACTGGTGCATAGGTTTCCTTATAGTCAATGCCTTCCTCTTGGTTGTAACCTTTTACAACCAATCTAGCTTTGTTTCTGACTATGATTCCACTCTCATCAAGTTTGTTTCTAAAAACCCATTTAGTGCCAATAGGTTTGAGAGAAGAAGGTCTAGGAACAAGTTTTCTCAAGCTTCATTTCTCTTTAATTGATTCAATTCATCATGCATGGCATGCATCCAATGTTCATCAAAAAAAGGCTTGATCAATGTTCTTAGGTTCTATTTGTGAAACAAAAGCCATATTACAACAGAGATTTTTTAATGATGATCTAGTAGATACTCCCTTTGAAACTTCACCAATGATATTGTCAAGGGAGATATCTCTTGTAGTTCTCCAATCTTTTGGCTCTTGGATTGGTATTGATTGTTTAGGTTCAATAATTGGTTCTTCTTTTTCTTTATCCATTGAATCATCAAGCTGAATAAACTCCTCCAAAGGACCTGCATCAATATCACACTTCTTTTCCTCCTTGGAGGGATTAGACTCATCACAAATAGCATGTACTAATTCTTCCATGCACAAGGTTCTTTTATTGAAAACTCTATATGGTTTGCTATGTAATGAATATCCAA
This sequence comes from Glycine tomentella, assembly GCA_007407185.1. Classification (NCBI taxonomy): domain Eukaryota; kingdom Viridiplantae; phylum Streptophyta; class Magnoliopsida; order Fabales; family Fabaceae; genus Glycine; species Glycine tomentella. The sequence goes on along the minus strand of PYAF01006187.1, from coordinate 114,998 downwards.
GGAAGATGACTTCATCATCTTTAGCATCATATTTTTCAATTGATTCTTTACCATTATTTAAAACAAAGCACTTGCAGCCAAATACTCTTAAATGAGAAATATTTGGTTTTCTACCTTTGTGTAACACCCCGGACGTCTCCGGTATGTTATCATCAATGATATCCATATCACGCTATCAGCGTTAAATACATGCTGTGCGGAAGCGATAGAATCGTTTATCTTGATACATTATGCATGGAATATAAAACCTCATAACAAAGAAAGTAAAACATGCCCCTGCTGATCCAGATAAAACATAAACAACTATATAGGCAGATACATAAAACCAAACAAAGAAAGTCAGGAGGAAATATACTTATATACATCCTCATCATCTGTACATATACATGCTCAAAACAAGACCACAGCTGGGTCATACATCAAATATGTACAGTACAAATGGGTGTGCACACACCTTACAACTACACAGAGATCTAAGACCAGCTTCATCTCTTGAAGCTCTGCTCTGGTCTTCTACTGCAGCCTACTTTCCAGCCTGTCAGGTCCACTAGGGCCTCCTGCCCTGAGGTCGCTCCTCTCCTCAAGAAACACCTGAAAACCACAAACCCCACACAGGGTGAGACAAACGTCTCAGTAAACTCAGGGTTCTGGAAATCCTCCCTAACCCTGGTTTACCACCAAGCATAAACAAAACTTATAAACAGAGCTGAGGAAATCATCCTAGCTCACACATACAAAGCCTAGGACATCACCCTAGCTTTCACACATCCCAGCTTTCTGGGTCATAACCAGATGCTCTTAGCATCAGAGGTATTCCACCTTGTTATGGCTCTTACAGCCATCCATCAGAGATCAAAGCCATCACCATGGCATCCGTATCTCATCGTGGCTCTCATAGCCTGTCTCACAGATATCTCACAGAGGTACTCTATTATTAGTGTCATCCTTCGGACACTTCTCAACACAAGAGAGGCACCGCCTCTGAATCATATAAACATTGCCTGAGGAGATCCCTCAACTCAGGACTTCACAAACACTGGCCTGGGAATAGCCGTCCAGGACTTTCATAATCACTGCCTGGGAATAGCCGTCCAGGACTTCATAATCACTTGCCTAGGAATAGCCGTCCAGGACTTTCATAACACATGCCTGGGCAAGAACCTCCTTTACAGGGCAATCACATCCAGGACTTCCACAAACACTGGCCTGAGGATAATCACTCAGGACTTCCAACATCTTTGCCTAAGGAGGAACATCCACACAGTTCCATCTGTCCTTAGGACTTAAGTGGAGAGCAGTGGCACCTCCCAAGGAATCTCAGCTATTCCTGGGAGTCCTCAAACTCTTCCTCTGGCTAGGGAACCTCATCTAGCCTGATACTCATCCAGTATCCTCTAGGTTCCATCACAGACCATCTCATGATCTGCATTCTCTCAAAAGGCCCACGGCCTCACACCTGCCATATCAGGTGTCTCATAACCCTCACACTATTTCAGTGTCTATCCTAGGGTTCATCATTTTAGCCCAGCACACACTAGGCCATCACATATTCCAAATATCCAGAACGGTCTGAGATTCACTCAAAGCACCGTTCATCAGCCTCTCAGGCTCAGAACACATGCATATATATATATATATACTCCTATATACATATCATACATCACCCATTCGGGTGGCAAACCAGAATAAGGGGAAAACCCCAGAACAGTGAGCTTACCTGGCTAGCCGTGCCTCACAGCTCTAGCCTCCACTGATGGTCTGCTCCTCTGACACCCACTGTGTCAAGCCCTGCCAAGGCATACAAGCACACATCACAGACCATTCAAGCATATAAACATGCACAAGCTCATCTAGCAGTCCTCAACTGCCTCTGGGAAGGAACCACAGTCCTTTCCCTCAACCTGAGTCAACTACTCTAAGGTTCATCAGGCTCATCCTCTACAAGCCTTTCTATAGACCCTCAGTGGTCTATCCCAAATCCATCCATGGCCTCAGAGTCATTTTAGACTCAAACCAAGCCAACAACAGTGAGCATCAAAGCTCTCTGAACCCAACTCTCAGGGTTTCTCGGGCTTGAACGGTTCACATCACAGGACACCGTTACCCTGGCCCTATTAGGCACGACAAGCCCATCAGTAAGGCTCTGGCATGTCTCATATCAAGTGACTCAGTCCAAGTCACACATGCCCTCACCTAGAGCCAAAACCAACAGTCACCAAATCACAAACTGAAAGCTAATCCTTCCTCCTCACATCATTCAAAACACTTCTCTCAACTGGACCCAGAGCTAATTCTAGCCCTATCACAGATGGGTCACTATTCACAGGAAACCCCCAAATCTAAAATCAATCGGGGAAACTCGAGTTTCTTACCTCAAAACTGTCGAGGAAGACCTCTGGGAGGCTCTCCCTTGCCTTAGCGTCTGTAGAAGCAGCTAATCCTCGTCCAATCTTCACCTCTGGGAGGAAGGATTCTCACTTCCACTCGGTTTAAAGGTGATATAAAGGGCTTAGGAGGTGTTTAGGGATCACAAACAAGGTCATGGGAGCTTGGGAAGCTCTCCCATGGCTGCTGGAGTCCAGAGGAAGAAGAAAACCATTTTTTCCTCCTCCAAAACGCGACCCCCTTTCAAATATAGTCTGCACCGACCTTCCCGCGCGATCCGCGCGGGATGCCGCGCCATCCGCGCCAGCTGCAGACACTGTGGCGCCATCAGCGCCGCCCCCATGCCAATAGCTTGGACAAGTCAAACCTCTGGCGCGATCCGCGCCAATCCCCGCGCGATCCGTGCCACCAACCACACCCAGTTGGCGCCCCCAGCGCCAACTCTGGCGCTCCAGGCGTGGACCTCCAGAGAATCTCGCGCCACCAGCGCGACCCTGGCGCCACATTCTAGAGAGTCTGGCGCCATCCGCGCCACACCCTTGACAGGGTTTTCTGCTGATGGATCCCGGCGCTATCAGCGTGAGATCGGGCGCCACCCGCGCCACAGTGAGGGTCTTTACACTTTGTATAGTTCATAAGGGGTTTTCTTTAAAATAGGCCTTATTAGCAATCTATTCAAAGTGTAGCAAATTGTACTTACAACATCAGACCAAAAATGTTTAGGCAAATTTGTCTCATTAAGAAGAGTTCTTGCACATTCTTCAAGGGATCTATTTTTCCTCTCCACAACACCATTTTGTTAGGGTGTTCTTGGAGCTGAAAAATTGTGGTTAATTCCATTTTCTTCAAAGAATTTTTCAAAATGTTCATTTTGGAATTCTCCACCATGATCACTTCTTATTGAGATAATTTTGCTCCCTTTTTCATTTTGAGCAAGTTTGGCCAATTTTCTAAAAGCATCACTCTTGGATTTCAAAAACAAAGTCCATGTGAACCTAGAGTAATCATCAACAATGACAAGTCCATAGTAATTACCTCCTAAACTCATAGTTCTAAAAGGATCAAACAAGTCTATGTGAAGTAATTCAAGAGGTCTTGAGGTAGAAACAACATTTTTACTTTGAAAATAATTTTTTGTTTGTTTCCCCTTTTGACAAGAATCACATAATTTGTCCTTTTCAAACTTAAGTTTGGGTAAGCCAATGACTAAATCCTTTTTAATCAACTTGTTCATATGATGCATGTTAATGTGACTTGCCCTTCTATGCCATAGCCAAGATTCATCAATTTTACCTATTAGGCAAGAGGTGTTGTGAAAGGATGCATGATCTATGGAGAGTATATAGATATTACCTTTTCTCTTATCTATATGAATCACCTCACCAGTTTTTCCATCATATATCATGCAGCAACTATCATTGAATGACACTTTGAACCCTTTATCACAAAGTTGGCTTATACTTAGGAGATTGTGCTTTAAACCTTCCACATAAAGAACATTTTTTATCATGGTTTTGAAACTGTCTCCTATGCATCCTTCTCCAATTATCTTCCCTTTGTTGTTGTCTCCAAATGTGACAAATCCACCATCTTTAAGAGTCAAATTTGTGAGCATTGACATGTCACCAGTCATATGTCTAGAGCATCCACTATCAAGATACCATAATGAAGATCTTGCTCTTAGATATACCTGCAAAATTTAAATAAATTTATAGAGGAAGGTACCCAATTGAGATTGGGTCCATAAGGATTAGCTACTTTCTTCTTTTTTTGCACCCAAATATATTCTCCATTAGGCACATAGAATCTCCTAGCATAGCATTTATAAGATGTATGTCCTTTCATCATACAATAGTTGCATGTTACAAATTTTGATGAATTCCTTAAGTAAGCATTTTGATTGATCTTTGAATCATAGAAATTCTTTTGATTTTTCTGTTTTGGTGGTACAAATATAGTTTTGCCGAAATACTTTGAGCCTTGTTTGTAACCCAAACCAGAAGTATCTCCAGCATATTTCTGCACACTTAACATTTAAGCTAAGTTGCATTTACCTTTGTAAAGCTTTCTTAAAAGATCAATCAAATCACTATTCTTAGATAGGAGTAACATGTATTTTTCTCCTTGACTTTGTTGAATTAAAGGGGAGATGAATGAAGATCAAGTGAAGATTCATGCAAGGTTCAAGACGTGAAGGTTTTGGCTTTCAACATGGATCAAGATTTGAAGAAGTGATGTTTTTGATTTAAATGTAAAAAGTTTGAAGGCATTGTGATGATCCAAGTTTTAGTTACATATCATTCATACATCATACAAGCATTGCATCATATAAGTTTTAAAGTAATTAATTTGAAACAAAAGGAAAAGCTAAATACTTTGGAAAAATAACCTAGCACTGTTTTAATCGATTATTGGAATGAATGAATCGATTATTTTGTTCATAAGTTTTCTGGAAAA
>PYAF01006187.1:88788-101345 GCA_007407185.1 Glycine tomentella | reverse complement strand
GACTTGAAAGACCTCAGGACAGCTTCCTCGAGCTTTGGTGTCCTTTATACGCCGTGGGTCCTCGCCAATCTCAAGTTCTCTGAGTGTTTCCTCTGAGAAAAACACTCCTCACTCAAAGGGGTTTTTCAAGAGCAGAAATTGAAGGATTCAAGCTTCCATAAGTTCCTCTCACACTCAAAGGTCTAAGGGAGGTGTTTAGTCTCTCATATAAGGTCCTAAAAAGCTTGGACAAGCAAAAATGGAGGTCTGGACGAAGAAGGAAGAAGAAAGGAGAGAAAAACTGAGGTTTCCAAGCTTTTGGGCCTTTTATAGGCCTCTGACGTGACTCCCACGCTGCCAGCGTGGGCTGGCAGAAGAAAACCAATTTCTGGAGCACTTCCCACGCTCCTGGCGTGGATCCCACGCCCCTAGCGTGGCTCCCACGCCCCTGGCGTGGCACTCCTACGCTCCTGGCGTGGATCCCACGCTCCTGGCGTGGCACTCCAGTAGAAATCAGCTTTCTGGAGCACTTCCCACGCTCCTGGCGTGGCTCCCACACCCCTGGCGTGGCTCACAGCAAAACCCAAAAAAATAAGCTTTAAACCATGGTTATTATATTCGTTAAGAAATCTCGGCTGTAATATGGCTTTTGTTTCTCAAATAGAACCTAAGAATATTGATAAAGCCTTAATTGATTAACATTGGATGAATGTCATGCATGATGAATTAAATTAGTTTAAGAGAAATGAAGTTTGGGAACTTGTTCCTAGACCCTCTTCTCTCAAACCTATTGGCACTAAATGGGCTTTTAGAAACAAACTTGAAATCATAGCCAGAAACAAAGCTAGATTGGTTGCAAAAGGTTACAACCAAGAAGAAGACATTGACTATGAGGAAACCTATGCTCCAGTTGCAAGATTGGAAGTCATTAGGTTATTGCTTGCATATGCATGTTTAATGAATTTTAAACTTTTTCAAATGGATGTTACAAGTGCTTTCTTAAATGAATATATTGGGGAGGATATATATGTGGAGCAACTGCCTGGTTTTACTGATTTCAAACATCCAAACCATGTTTTTTAAACTTAAAAAGGCTCTTTATGGTTTAAAACAAGCTCCAGGATCTTGGTCTTTGGTATCCTAAAGGTGCATCAATTAATATTGTTGGTTATTCTGATTCTGACTAGGAAGTTCATTGATCTCATGGCATTGCAAGAAACAATCTTGTGTTGCTTTATCAACAGCTGAAGCTGAATACATCTCAGTTGGAAGTTGTTGTGCTCAAAGCTTATGGCTAAAGCAACAGTTACAAGATTTTCGTGTAGAATTAAAAGAAATACCTCTTCTATGTGACAACACAAGTGCTATCAACATTTCCAAGAATCCAATAATGCATTCAAGGACCAAACACATTGAGATAAGGCATCATTTCCTTAAAGATCACATCCAAAAAGGTAATATCAAAATTGACTTCATTGATACTTATAATCAATTGGCTGATATATTCACTAAACCTTTTGCTAGAGATAGATTTTATACTCTTAGAAACATGCTAGGTATCTTGGATGAATCTAATCTTTATTAGCATGATTGTTATGTGCCTATCTATGTGATATAACTTCATACTTGTTCCATCATCACATGAGCTTTCAATTTCCAAGTTGTGCTGCATAAAACACTGTTCATTATGATGTTTTCACTGTAATAATCGATTAGAGCACAAATTAATCGAATAAATAAACTTAAAACATGGCATAGAATGAAATTTGTGCTTATGTAATCGATTACACAAGCAAAATAATCAATTATTCTTCATAGAAAAACAATTCCAGAAAATGAATTTCTTTGTTTTATACTTTAAATAGATTACTCATAAGACCTATCTTGAAGAAAAACCCTTATGAGTTATATAAAGGAAGAAAGCCCAATGTTTCTCACTTAAGAACTTTTGGCTGCAAATGCTTTGTTTTAAATAATGGAAAGGAATCACTAGGAAAGTTTGATGCAAAAGCTGATGAAGCCATATTTCTTGGATATTCATTACAAAGTAAGGCATATAGAGTTTTCAACAAGAGAACCATGTGCATAGAAGAATCTGTCTGTAACACCCCGTGTGCACCCGGCGTATTAACATTATATAATATCAGAGTAACGCAACATATATGGAAAAGAACAGTAAAGGAAGCATAAATTCAATATAATATACATATATGGTGAACCTGTTTGTGTACAAAATACATGCTTTTCCTTAATATTCAGATATACATCAAAAGCCCACGTATAGGCAGACATCAACAAAACTCGAGCTAACAAGCTCGGTCATCTAGACCTAGGGTTCTTCATCAGCCTCTATCCCGTCTCAGGCCTCTTGCCCTGGGATTTCTCTGCTAACCCTGTGTCGTCTCCTGCAACATAAGCCCCAAACAGGGGTGAGATTATCATCTCAACAAGCTCAGGGTCCTGGGAGGTCATCTCCACCACCCTGAGTGCATGTCAAATCACAATTCGGCCTAACCATGGCCATCACATCACAACTATCAGTATACATGGCTAAATATCATACAAACATAATAATCATTTAATTGCTGAGGAGGATCATCCATAAATGGGCTCTCCACTCTCTCAGGTCTATCACATATGCAGTGCCTAAGAAGGATCATCCGTTAAGGGCTCTCTACTTACTCAGGACTTTAATCCACTGCCTGAGGAGGATCATCCATAAATGGGCTCTCCACTCTCTCAGGGCTTATGTGTACATTCTACTGGCCAGAGAATTAACATACAACCATTATCCAAGTCATAATCATAATCAAAATTCAGGCATCACAGTCTTACAATCATATCAAGCTATCACCCAATTTGGGTGTAATGCACACAAGCAGGGGAAATGTTTCCCCAGAACACTAAGCTTACCTGGTCTCAGCTCAGAACTAGTTCTCCGAGTCTATTGGTGTCCTTCGCCAATGATATGAGTCTCACGCCCTGTAGTAGGCATGAAATAACCAATCAGATACAGTATTCAATCGTTCATAGGGAAGGAAATATCCTTCCTTTCCTAATCAATATATGTCTTCTAACTTATGGTTTATCTTAGCCCAACTTCTACTAAGTCATACATTGACCCTCAGTGATCTATCTCAGCCTCACCAAGGCCTCAGAGTTCCTTTAGAACTCTGTACAGATCCAATCAAAGCTGTTCTGGAATTAAGAACTCACATTGACTCAACTCAGCCAAAACACATATATAATCACGTTTTCACCGATTATTTGGCCTTATGAATAACTTTTGTAAAGATACTTAAGTTAATTTAGGCCATAACATTACTCATTCACACACACTTCTCCCTTCCCAGAGTCAAACTCAAACTTCATCACAATTCCAGTTTCAACATGCCATATGGCTCAGAACAACCTCCTGACTACATCTCCCTAAAGAACCTAAGTCTAATTCCAGCCCTATCAATACTTGGTTACTATTCATCCAATCCTCATTTCACAAATTAAACAGTTAAAACAGAGGTTTCTTACCTCAATTCCAACAAGAAGAGCTGGAGAAGCGTTTCTCCTAGCGCTGATGCCCTTGAACTACTTCCTTTATCTTCTTAGAGCTCAACTCTTTCCCTTTACACTCAAGGAATGGGTTCTCCTCACAATTCTCACAACAAAGCTGGAATTTTGGCTTCCAATTGGTTCTAATCTAGGTTAAAGGTGATTAGAAGGTGTTTTAATGACTTATAATGGAGGTATGAAGCTTTTAAGGTGCTTTAATGGCTGTCTGGGTCAAGGTGATTAGTGGTTTTTTTTGGAAAAGTCGTGATTTGGCCTTTTATAGGTGGCCTCACCGACATGCGGCGCCCATGGCGCCACTTTCCAGTACCTCTGGCGCCACTTTGGCGCTCATAGTGCCACTTTTCAGTGCATCTGGCGCCCTTAGCGCCACTTTGGCGCTCCCGGCGCTAGTTTCTAGCATCTGTGGCGCTCCTAGCGCCAACTTCCAGCACCTGTGGCGCTCTTGGCGCCACTCTGGTGCTCTTGGCGCAAGACTCCGTCGCTAAAATCTGTCGCTAATTTCGTCACTAAGGCTTTTGCGACAGAATTTTATAAATTTAAATTTTTATTTCTTTTACTCCTTTTTATATAAAAAAAACCCTAGGCTATTATACTGTCCATGTAATTTGTGATGAATCTAACCCCTCAAAAGAGGAAAAAGCTTGTGATGAAGATGTAGGTCAAATAGAACAGAACATTCAACTTGAGAAGATGTCAATCAATGAGAAGAATGAATCTAGTGCTGAAGAAGGTCCATTAAGTCCAAGTCAAAGGCCTAAAGAGTGGAGATCCACAAGAGATCTTTCACTAGATAACATCATTGGTGAAGTATCAAAGGGAGTCTCTACTAGATCTTTTATTAGAAACTTATGTTGTGACATGGCCTTTGTATCTTAAATTGAACCAAAAGATATCAATCATGCTTTGCAAGATGAACATTGGATGCATGCCATGCATGAAGAACTAAATCAGTTTAAAAGAAATGAAGTTTGGGAACTTGTTCCTAGACCTCCACTTATTAAGCCTATTGGTACAAAATGGGTTTTTAGAAACAAACTGGATGAAAGTGGAATTATAGTCAGAAATAAGGCTAGATTGGTTGCTAAAGGTTACAACCAAGAGGAAGGTATTGACTATGAGGAAAATTATGCTCCAGTTGCAAGGTTGGAAGCTATTAGGCTACTACTTGCATATGCATGCATAATGGGTTTCAAACTTTACCAAATGGATGTCAAAAGTGCTTTTTTAAATGGTTACATAGAGGAGGACATATATGTTGAACAACCTCCAGGATTTTCTGATTTTAAACATCCTAATCATGTTTTAAAACTTAAAAAAGCCCTTTATGGTCTGAAACAAGCCCCAAGATCATGGTATGAAAGATTGAGTAAGTTTCTACTTGATCAATCTTTTGAAAGAGGCAATGTTGATAAAACTTTGTTCATCAAAAGATAAAAGGATGATATTCTATTGGTTCAAATTTATGTTGATGATATTATTTTTGGTTCAACTAATCAAAAACTTTGTAAAGAATTTTCTGCAGCTATGCAAAATGAGTTTGAGATGTCTATGATGGGAGAGTTAACATTCTTTCTAGGACTTCAACTTAAACAAATGAAGAATGGAACTTTTCTCAATCAATCCAAGTATTGTCTTGAAGTGATCAAGAAGTTTGAAATGGAGAAAAGCAAAGATGTTGCAACTCCTATGGCAACTTCAACTTATCTTGACCAAGATGAAAAAGGAAAGGAAGTGGATGAATCTAAGTATAGAGGAATGATTGGCTCATTACTTTACTTGACAGCTAGTAGACCAGATATCATGCTAAGTGTTTGCTTGTGTGCAAGATATCAAGCAAATCCAAAAGAGTCTCACCTTACAGCAGTCAAGAGGATCATCAAATATCTCAAGGCAACACCCAAAGTTGGGCTTTGGTATCCTAAAAGTGCATCTATAAACATTATTGGTTATTCTGATTCTGATTTTGCAAGATGCAAACTTGATAGGAAAAGCACTAGTGGAACTTGTCACCTCCTTGGAAGTTCACTCATTTCATGGCACTGCAAGAAACAAGCTTGTGTAGCTTTACCAACTGCAGAAGCTGAGTATATTTCAGCTGGTAGTTGTTGTGCACAAAGTCTATGGCTCAAGCAACAATTACAAGACTATGGAGTTGATCTAAAGGAGATACCATTACTTTGTGATAACACAAGTGCTATGAATATTTCAAAGAATCCTGTTATGCACTCAAAGACCAAGCATATTGAGATTAGACATCATTTCATAAGAGATAATGTGCAAAAAGGTAATATCAAGGTAGAATTCATTGATACACATCATTAACTTGCTGATATATTCACTAAGCCTTTACCTAAAGATAGATTCCACACTCTTAGAAACATGCTAGGAATCCTTGATGAAAATAACATTAACTAGCTTGTTTGTTACATAATTCGTGTGATATATTGAAAGCCTCTTGCCATTTTATTGATAGTATGTATGAAAAGCTGAACCTTGTTGCAGAATGCTCTATTTTTTTGCCAATCTGACTAAAATAATCGATTACACTACGTATTTATCGATTAAATTCATTAAAACTACATTCTGAATGAAATTTAAGCTCAAGTAATTGATTACGCTTGTCTTGTAATCGATTATTCTTCAATAATTCAGAAATGGTCCCTTACGGAAATAATCGATTACCTATCGGGATAATCGATTACCATGCTTAAAATTCAGGTTATCACTGACTGTGTCACTGCAATAATCGATTACCACTACTTCCTAATCGATTACACTCAAGCTTGAAAATATCTGCCTGTTTGAAATAATCGATTACCACTCGGCATAATCGATTAAAAAGGCTCTAATCTATGGCTGGACTACTATCCTGATGTATATAATCGATTAATGAGTCATATAATTGATTACAAATCATCTTCAACCACTGGAAATCTCAAATGTAATCGATTACCTTACGGATTAATCGGTTACATAGTGTAAATTTTGTAATCTGCTGATCTGAAATAATCGATTACTTAAGGTTTTAATCGATTATTCAAGCTGTTATTTGAATTCTGACAGTTTTCTGGGTTTTTGTAACTGCCCTATCCTATGCATTTAGCGCTTATACCATCATTAACTTGCATTAACTGTCTATAACAGCTATATTTTTGAAAAATCTGAATGTTTGGTGAACAATCCTTGCCTATAAATAGTGACCTTGTGTTAATCTTTACCTTTGCACCAAAAATCCATTCTCTCATGTTCTCATCTTTGTCTAAAACTGTGTCTTTCCACCCTTCTGTATTTTAATTGTCCTTGTCCATCATATCTACACCCAAAAGAGTTAGGACTGGAAAGCGTAAGGTAGGAGAATCCTCTAATACTCAACCTCAACCCCCACCAGATCGTCTAAGCCTTTGGTTCACAAAAGAATCTGACAAAATGAATTATTTATAATTCAATGCCAGAAAAACCATAAAATCACTATAATGACCCTCAAGTCCGACGTGACTGGTGTGAGGATTCAGCGCTGATAGTTTCTGGAGTATGGCATGAGTGGCGCCATGGTGGCGCGAGTGGCACCATAGGCTCTGGAGGTTGACGCCAAAGGCACCAGGGTGGCGCGAGTGGCGCCATACCTCCCAGATAACCTGTTCTTCCCTGGAGGTTGGCGCTGGCAGCCCCACAGGTTCTAGATAGTGGCGCGGATGGCGCCATGGGTTCTGGAAGCTAGCGTGATCAGCGCGAGAGTGGCGCGATCGGCACGGCATGTCGGTCAGACCCAGTATATAAAGGGCATTTTACGAATTTTTGGGCCCTAAAACTTGTTTCTTCTTCCTTCAGTGACTTTTCCTGTATGGGAGAGCTCCCAAGCTTACTAGACCCTCATTTCTTGGCCTAAACACCTTCCTTTGAGCACAAATCTTGTGAGGAACCTTTAGTGCGCTATAATCCTTCATCTTCTTCTCTTAAAAACCACGTAATCTGATAATCCCTTTCTCAAGGGAAATCCATTGAACTCAAGTTCGGTGAGGAATGGCGTCGATTCTTGGACACCCGAGCTAGGGAAAGCGGTCCCCGAGCCTTTCTTGTCGCTTTTGAGGTAAGAAACTCAAGTTTCTCTGACTGGATTGTGAATTGGGGTTTTGGGTGAATATTGACCCACTTATGATTGGGCTAGAATTAGCCTTGGGTCCTTTAGAAAAGTATGTTTAGAACGGTTTAGTGATGAAGGATTAGCATTCAGAAGTTAGCTTGGTGAATTTTGGTTTTGGCCCTATGATTATGCATGTGTGGCTTGTGTTAAGAGCTTTGAGCTCATTGGGTGTGACTTGCATTAAGTCTATGGTGACTCTAATGTCTTGTTTAAGCTGAGATAGACCACTGAGGGTCTATGATATGCTAGTGAGTGATAAACCTTAAGTTCGAAGACAGAGAGGTTAATATGGGAAAAATGAGTGTTTCCTCTCATATGAGCGGTTGAAAACCGTTACTGATGGTTTATCTGCATGCCTAATGTAGGGCGTGAGATTCATAGTGCTGGTAGTGGTCACCACGAGGCCGGAAGAGCCGATATTGAGCTGAGACCAGGTAAGCTCATCGTTCTTGGGGAATGTTTCCCTTGCTTTTGTTTCACCATTCCCAAGAGGGTGATGGTTTGGTATACCATGCATCTGGATGTTGTATGATGTTGTTATATTGAGATCTGTATGTGATGTTGAGAGAAATACCATTATGGCATGTTGATAATTGATGTTAACTAAACACTATGATAGTGTCATGCTTTGCAATGGTTATAAGATAAATGTTATAATAATGCTGTGTGATGTTATTATATAAGAATTCTCTGGCCAGTAGAATAGGGAACTATGGACCCCTTGGGAATGTGCCCTTAATTGGATGATCTTCCTTGGGACAATCCATAGGCGCTCATGTAATTCCTGAGAGAATGTGCCCTTCACTGGACGATCTTTCTTAGGTATGGGCGGGAAAAGTCCTGAGGGAATGTGCCTCTAGTTAGATGATCTTCCTTAGGCATGGATAGGGAGAGTCCTGAGTGAATGTGCCTTTTAGTAGATGATCTCCTCAGGTACTCAATTAGAAGTCTTCAAAGAAAGTGCCCTTTAATGGATGATCTCTCTCAGGCAATGTGTGATGGGTGCATATGTTATTACCCAGTACTGTGACATGTATGTAGCGTGTTACTGGTAAGCCGTGAAGGCTAATTGTACGAGTGATGTTTATTTGATATCAATTATGTTGGATATATGTTTGGAAGTGAACCAGGGGGGAGGGAAACCTCCAAGAACCCTGAGTTTATTGAGATTATTATCTCACCCCTGTTCGGGCTCTTGTTGCAGGTGATGTTTCAGGAGTAGCAGATAGATCCCAAGGCAAGAGGCCTGAGTCGGGATAGCTGTTGATAGAACCCTAGACATAGATGACTGAGCATGTTGGCCCACATTGTTTTTGATTATGCATGTATTTGTACAGTTTTGAGAAAGTCTGAGATGTAAATGACAAAAACTCACCATATATATATAATGTATATTGGTTTTCTTATTTAAGCTTCCGTTATTGAGTTATGATTGTGCTGCTGTGCTATTCTGATATAATAACAATGTTGATACACCGGGTGCACACGGGGTGTTACATTTTATGGTGAATTAGGTGCTTTCACTATGTATTTTGGGTGTACACTATGATTATTGCATGTGTAATGTTAAGTGTGAACCTGATCAACTCACCCTGTGATGTGATATGTGCAGTGTCATGGTGAGGACCCGGAACACTAGTGAGATGGTGGGTGCAGAAAGGCAACCCGACCCAATTGTAGCTGCTCTGGGAGCTGTGCAGCAGGAACTTGCTGCAAGTAGACAGGCTAATGAAGCCCTGCTAAAGACCAATGAAGAGCTCATGGTTGAGTTGAGAGCTCGGCGTAGGGAAGATAGAGTATCCCCTACACAGCATACTCCTGAAGGCGAGGGTAGTCACCATCAGAGTGGAGGTAGCCATCACTCTGATGGGCCTCAGCACCAGAGAGGGGATAGGTCGTCCCAAGCTGATACAGAGGAGGATTCAGTCACCAGAGGAAGGATGTTTAATGCCTTCCGTAAGCATGACCCTCCATCCTTTCAAGGGGAGTATGACCCCATTGTTGTTGCTAAGTGGTTGCAGGCGTTAGAGAAGATTGTCACAGTGATGGAATGCTCAGACCATCAGAAGCTTCTCTATGCCACCTATCTGCTTCAGGAGGATCCGCATGAGTTGTGGGTTACCACCTCACAGCTGTTGAGAGACCAGGGTGAGGTTATCACCTGGCAGGTGTTTGAGGCACAGTTTCTGCACCGATACTTCCCTAAAGATGCTAGAGAGCAGAAGGGGGCTAAGTTTGAGAGCCTTGTGCAAGGGAAGATGTCAGTAGATGAGTACTTGGCCAAATTCAATGAGTTGGCTAAGTATGCGCATTTCAGGAGGGCTTTACCCGAAGCAGAGATTCTTACTGCTAAGTTCCAAAGGGGACTTAGAGAGAATATAGAAGAGAAGATTGCTGGCAGTGGGTCCCGAGATCTAGGTAGCCTGGTGAGGCAGTGCCGTCAGGTAAAGGACATGATTAGGAGGTGTAGTGGAAGACACTCTACCCCTTCTGAGATACAGGAGATGAAGAGACCCAGTGGGTCAGGCCCTACTGGGAAGGGCAAGGGCAAAGATTTAGGGGTTTCTTCTCCAGCAGGCAGATTCAAGAAGGGCTCCAGTCAGAGAGGAGTACCACAGAGACTTGGTCCACCTCCCAAATGCAATACTTGTGGGAGGAACCACTGGGGAGTGTGCCCCACTGGACAGTTAGTCTGCTACAGGTGTGGCAAGCAGGGCCACTATGCTCGAGAGTGTCCACAGGCAGGCAGTCGGGCTATAGCTGTCCCAGTAATATCATCAGCACCTTCGACTGGCTGGGTTTATACAGTGGATGCTGGAGAGGCTGCCAAAGCTCCTGATCTGATCAGAGGTATTATTTTTATTGACGTATATGATGTGAGAGTCCTGTTTGACTCTGGAGCCACCCACTCTTTTATTAGTGATCGCACTGCTCAAGGACTGAACTTGCCTATGTTCAAACTTCCTTCTCCTATGGAGGTTATTACCGCCTCTAAGGAGCAGTGTAAAGTGAATATGTGCTGTGTAACACCCCAATATTTCTATATGTATTAAATGTGTGATTTATGCAATGTTTTAAATCAATTAGTAATAGGTGATTAAAGGACTTTACGTAAAATAGGAATTAGTAAGATTATATAGATATGGGCAGAATAATGACTATGTCACCCTTTCCATAAAATAGAAATTACAAGAATACCCTTAGAAGATAATTACAAAAATACCCTTGGACAATTTCAGGAATGACAATTATGTCCCTAGAATGGAAAATGACAGTTATACCCCTAGACAATTTTGGAAAAGACCAATATATCCTAGATATTTTAGTCAGATATTTCTAGGAGAAATTACATAAATACTCTTGAACAAATTATATAATTACCATTACGTCCCTAGGGTGGTAAATGACCAAAATACCCTTTAGGTAAAAAATGCCCAGATGATTTTGGAAATTTTGTGGGCACCTGAATATAGAATAGAATACTTTTAGATAATTAATTATTAACTGAATAGATGACAAAGAACCGTAAAATAAGATTTCTATGAATTTTAATGCATATTTTGAAATAGAGCTCAATTCAGGCTATCTTAGGCATCAGAAAATTAGAAGGAAAGGATACTTGTAATCTTTGGAGTTTTCTCTTAATTATGGGATAAATAGACTTCTTTTCTAAGTTAGTTTGGTAATTTTACTAATTAAAAGTGAAATGGACCAATAAGAAAATAGGATTTTGCCATTACATGTATTTAAAGGAAATTTTGTAAATTTGGCTATAAGAATAAACCTTGGCCGTGTGATTAAGAAAGAAAAGCAATTTGAAGACCCTTCCTAGAGAGAGCAGCACGTGAAGAATGATGTAAGGGGACAAGGAATGGTAAAATTCAAAGCATTAGCCAATAGAAAGAAAGCTAGTAAGATATTTTGGAACAAAAGGAATCTTCACCATAACTTTAAGCTTTCTACGGTTGTAAAACTAAAAGAAGGACTTCACAAAGCTAAAAATCCTACGTACATCCAAGGAGGAAGGAAGAAAAGTGTAGAACAAGCCAAGCCACTTGGATGAAGTCAAAGAACTAACCAATGAGAAGCAAACACAAGGAAAGGTGTCATTATGGCTTGTAAATAATTGGTAGTAAAAAATCAAGATTCACTTTCATATAAAAGGCATTAGGACCGGAATTGGGCAGCCTAAGAGGAGAAGAACCGTGCAAATACAATAGCTTACACCCCTTGACCTTATCAAAGCCTTATTAAAACAATTTCAAAACAACACAAGTAGTAGACGTGCCAATTACTTCCTTAGTATCCTACCTTATTTTCACTTTAACCTTTTCTATCTCCTTCAAAATATACCTTTTACCTAAAATGCTAAAACAAGAATCCACTCACTTAAAATCCTACGTGAAAGAACAAGGTATAAGGAGGCAAGAATTTCTAACTTTGAGGGAAACAAACAAGGTATGGGGAAGTCCTTTGATAAACAAAGTTTAAATGTTAAGTATGTTGAGATTAATACTTGTTCTAATGAAAATCTAAGCTTTGTTTACTAGGTGTTGATGGAAATGATTTCAAGAATCAAGATGTGTTTTATGAATGATTATGTGACTTTGACCTTAGTTTTATAAACAATGATGGAATAAATAACTCAAACCTAAATTAATAAAATTTAAGGTAACTTACCACTAACCATGTGATGCTTATTTATAGAAAAATAATGGTTTAAATTTATGACTTTCAATGAACTCTTTTGCTACAAATTTTATATGTTGGCCGAATAGATTCTATGTTTCCTCAAGCTTGTATATTTATTTTGTTAGGTTTCTTTAAGTTTGTATATTTATCTTGTTGTTAATATTGAGTTAGAATA